>JAVQJD010008628.1:0-199937 GCA_036023655.1 Nannoperca australis | reverse complement strand
TCTATTTTCTATTCATTTCACAACGTATGGTGGTGAATAAGTGTGACTTTTCATGGAAAACACAAAATTGTTTGGGTGACCCCAAACTTTTGAACGGTAGTGTATATATATATATATTACAGGATTTTATCACATATTTATTTACATATTTCAGAGCACACCACACCACACAGGCCAAAAAGCAAGTACCTCTACAGCAATGCAGTTGTTAAGGATTTGGGTCAAAACTGATCAGTAAGATGGAAAACGATTGCAAAATAGGATCCAAGATGAAAACGACGTTAATAACCATGTGGCAGGTTTTTCATCTCACTTTTTCTTTTCATTGGGAAGCACGCACTGGGAAGCATGGAATCACTCTGGTGTCAGTTTGTAGCCGTTGCTGTACTGAAAAAAAGAATTATTAGATTTAATAGCATGTAGGGGAGAAAAAAGCAATGAATAAATAACAGGTTATACAGTAGTGCAATTCAAATTAGCCTTGGATTCAATTTGTCGATGGAATGGTAATAGTGAGGCCATAGAGAGGAGGCAGAAAATGCTATGTGATTTCCCCTGCTCGCTTGCATCACACCATGCTAATTTGTGTTTCATGCTCTGCAAATGCAGTGCCAGACCATGATTTTTCTCCCCCTCAACCCTGGCGCAGAATTAGATTTTTTGGTTTGTTTGTAAGTACTTTATTTATTTATTTATTTCATTATTTTGAAAGCATAAACCTGCTTTTTTTGTGTGGTAATAATGGCGAGAGCTGAACAGCTGTTTAGTAGTCTTTCACAAGAAGAACTTTCAGTGGCGGCTCACGTTTCATTTTCATGATGTCTGCATAGCCTTGTGGCTCTCTTCAAAGACCACAAAAAAAAGTGTGGGAATAAGAAAAGCAGTGTAAATGGCCCTCCTAATGACTCTCAGCAGGACTACTCCTTGTATCTTTTATGAGCCAGCAAGAAAGGCGTGCATCATTATACAGT
Organism: Nannoperca australis; assembly: GCA_036023655.1. Classification (NCBI taxonomy): domain Eukaryota; kingdom Metazoa; phylum Chordata; class Actinopteri; order Centrarchiformes; family Percichthyidae; genus Nannoperca; species Nannoperca australis. The sequence goes on along the minus strand of JAVQJD010008628.1, from coordinate 198,966 downwards.
GCCCATCTGAAATCCACCAGCAGCATGATGCTCAACAAAAAAGAATCCCCTCCTGGCAAATCGGGCGTAATGGGACACATTAGCGTATCGTTATCCTGTTAGCGTGCCTGGAGGTCAGACACTGGCTGCCAAATTCCTGCTGCTGTAGAAAAAGAAGAGCTGGCTCTAGATGTCTGTTCATTCATTTGTGAACAGATAAAACTGTAGAGCAGACAAGTCTCTACGAGATTTTGAATTTTTTTTTCAGGATTTTGTAGGGATAGTGATCAATAAATTTACATTGTGTCACGAACAGACAATTAACCAACTCAGCAAACACTGATATTCAGAAACGTCTCCAAAATGAATTCCTCAGCAGCTAAGTTCCTCATGTTTAATGTAGGCAGCGACAAATGTTTAAAAAGTCTACTGTACATATTAGGAGTAAATGTATCTCTCACTTCGAACACATAAAACTGTATTAGTATTTGATATTAAGAAAATCAGTCTTTGACAATAATGATAGCTAATGAGAAAGGTATCTGGAGTAAAATCATTGTTTTAAAGAAGAATACTTTTTAGCTGCATCTATTCTAGGACTCGTATGAGCAAAGCACATACTACAGGTGTGCTTTGTTTAAAATGTCACTCGTTAGAGCTCAGCATGTGAACCTATTATAAAACATGGCTGTTGAAGATGTCCATCCCATCAATAAAAGCAAATCATTTATACTGAGAGTTGCTAATGGAGAGCTCAGAATACATGCTGAAGGAATTTGCCTTTATGTGTTTTGCCTCCTCGGGTTATAAGACATACAACATATCCTCATACTCTATGATATATAAGAGTGGAGTGTGGGAATTGTTCTGTAAGACTGTCAGTCATTTGTGAAGGCGCGCAGAGGATTCACGTCACTTATGTAGATTACAGGACAGCCAGGTAAAGATTTATTGGAAGATGGGTGGAAACCACAGCAACAGATGATGTAGTGGAGAAAGAGTGAGATAGATGGCTGTGGTCAGGGAGAGGTTAATAAGGAGAAAGAGAGGAAAAAGTAATGAGGGCTGTGACTGTAGCAGTCACCTAGTGTCATCTGTCACTCACACTACAGCGCTCTGTTGATGGGACCAAACCCCAAAATATCTAATTTGACTCACCTTCAAAATGATACGCACCGTCAGAGGCATCATCGTTGCATTATGAGAAAATGATTTTTGAATATAGTAAAACAAATGACCTGCTAGGTGCAGCAGTACTACCGTGCAGTATAGAGTAAAAGATGCTTTGATTTCCAAGGAATGATGAGCAACATTTCAATGCACCACTGTGCAATCTAGACAGGGGTGAAAGGCGGAAGAGTGGGGAATTGTAAGGCTAACAAGTGCAGGGTCTAGCCAGCAAATAATGGAAAATTCATCTGTGAGAGATGACTATCAATTAAAGGCACTTAAGGCGCTAATGATCAGCAAAGGGTTCCTAATGAGGAAATGTGAAGGTGGAATCACATCTCTGGAGGTCAAGTGCAGCGTTAAGGTTCTAGCTGTATGCTAAAAGAGACCCACTCATCACACTATCAAGGTCATTAGAGTGTAATCAACTTAGCTAGCACTATTTCAGGGAGAAACAAAGTTGCTTTGCTTGAAAGCAGCAATGGGAAACCATGTGCCGTGGTACAGCAGGTGATTAGACTAATTAGTTCCTTCTGTCAGCTAGAAGGCATGCAAATCAGTGCAATCGCCCTGTGAAGTGTTTGGTTGGAATGAAAACCTGTACACTCTAGGCCATTCCCTGTCACATGGTTGCTTATCACTGCCTTATAATAGAGAATTGAAGACAATGAGATGATCTCAGCCAGTTAACTTTTGGCTGCTTCAATATCTGCTGTTTAGAAATAAAGGTTCAAATAATCAGTTCTTTTCAGTAAGAATCTTGCTTTTGCTGAAATGGTCTGAAGGTCTGAAACAGCAAATGACCAGTGCGGGCCCAGCGTGGACTGAGCCCCGCTCTGTCTTGGCTTTAGGAAGAGGAACACTGTCTGGGCAGGAAAGAGCATAATACAACTGACACTGCTCGCTACAGCACCTCCGGGGATTTGATTATCTCAGTAGCAACCTGCTCACTGACGACCCCCATTACATACATGGCACACAGGTCAGGCACATATTGCGTCAAATAAAATGTACTTCCTGACAATCTCACACACAGGGCCACAGAAAATGTGGAGAGGCTAGAAGAGGGTCCTTGACAACAATGGAACCAGCTGTGCATCTTTTGGTTGATTCACTCATGAGCTGCACTACTACATTCTGTATTATCCATCACAGATGTCGGTGTGGAGATAAATTATACTTCTGAAATATTTATTTGTATTGAGGGCCATTGGAAACAGTTGACATCCTGAATTGCAATTTAATTTCCCCATCACTTCTCTGCTCTGTGTTCACTTGGCTAGTCTGCCATTAAATAGTGATGACAGTGATGCAAAGAGAGATTCCTACATGATTTCTGACATTAAAGTATGTGAACAGTGTGAACCTTAAAAGATGCAATGATGTGTTCCTCTGACTTTGCATGCTTACGTTGATAAAATATGTGTATTTCTATTATGCCTGGGTTATCCCTTGCAATGGCTTCAGTAGTCTAGTTCACATTTTAGATTTAGCAGTGACTCATGATCATCTGAACTAAAAAGACATTGTAATTACAATACAGTCAAATGTTGTTCTGTCTTTGTAACTGAAGCAATGGAGCAGGGGATACTGATAACTGAAAATGATTCAGTTATGTCCTTCAAATTCAGGCAAAACAAAGCTGCATTTGCAATTCGTAGGATCTAAACTTTGATTCGGAACGTACAGTAGCATAGATATACAGTAGCATGTACTAATGAACTAAGCGGGGCTATTTACATTTGAATTACCTCAAACATATCTTTAGCATTTCTGGACAGCAATTTGTATCTTATTGGTTGACATATATGCTTATACGATATATCTGTAAAGAGCTAATATTGGCTTTGTTATTGGTTGGGCTCTAGTACAGACAATTGTCTCTTCTTCTAAGGAATTTCTAGCAGACTACACAGTGCAAGACATTTTATCCCTGGCCTCTCAAGGTTGATATTTGATGCTTGGTTTCCAGTGGAGTTACCAACAACCACTACAGGGTTTTTTACATAACAAATATCTCCAGGATTAACACTTTGATTTGAAATTTGGTGCACACTGAATAGTTGGAGATCTGGAGCAACAACATGCTGACTTGTATTTGGCCAGACCTGTGAGGGTGGTGTCTGTGATCAAGACGTTATTGTGTCTATGTGAGAAAACGCTCGCAATACTTTTTTCATCCGATTTGGTCCAGAGGTGTGAGGTTTTGCCATGTGCCACAGATCTAGGGCACAAAAGCACATCTAATCAAATGCCAACAACTCTATGTGGCTCCCTCTGTTGGTCCTAGAGGTATAGATTTTAATTTTATAAGAAACCTTGTCTAGATAATGGCATCTTTTCAGGCAGTTCATTTTCAAGACCAGTACTTGTGTTAATGAGAGCAAGCGAGCCTCCCTGAGAAAAATAGAAAGTGTGATTTTGTGAAAGCCAAAAACTGTAATTTCTCAACTATGAATATCATTTTAATAGTGGTATTCTTCACCCTGTTTCCCTTGGCACAGTAGAAGCGTGACTGAGTATGTCTGTGTCGTTTGGACACGTGGGTGTTTTGGAATAGAGTGCAAGCTTTCACATATCTTGCAGGTTATTTTTTCATTCACTCAACTGTGTTAAGGAAATGGTGAAAACATATGCCATACATCAGTTATTATGTTTTGCTCATAATAAAAATATTTTAAAATGGACTTCCAATGGATGACATTTCCCCTGAACTGTAAAATGAAGTAATTCTCGTCTGCCTGTCATCCTAATGGTAAATAATCATTTTCTGTTCAGCTCAGTTTGTTTTGCATCCGTGTTAGTTCCCCATTCGTCATTCTTCAAACAAAAGATCAAGCCTTACTGTATATTATACTATTCCATGCTTCATGCTACAGTCACACCCAATTAAACTGCTGAAGGTATTATATGCTCTGATAGATGATGGTAAACTAGCAGAACACAAAAATCATACTTGTTCCTGAACTCTGATGATGATCAATGACGATGATCTTAAAATGAACTTTATTGATACTGTAGCACATATTTTTTCCATTTTTAAAAAGGGAAAGAAACTATTTTGGACATATACATGGAAGCATACTAACTTTCAGGCCTTTGGGTGGGTGTTTCCCACTGCAGTTGTAGACTGACATTTCAGGAGGCGCTGTCAACTTCGGTGGTTCACTACTGACTCATATCATCGCCCTGTTTAAGATGTTTTATCCCTTTTTCAACAAAACAATGCAGTGTTTGTTATGTGCTGTTAGTGACTAAAGACATCTGTCTCTTTACAACATGCAGCATTTGGGAGAACCCATCCTGCTGTTAAGTTTGACTTCCATTTTCCATTCCATTCTCCACTCAGATGTTACACATTGTATGTTACTGTGTGTATCTTTTAATTTATATTTTAATTTTATTGGCTGCCGTAACAAAGAAATGTCCCCCCTGGGGGATCTTCTATCTATCTATCTATCTATCTATCTATCTATTAGTCAATCATTTGGAAAGTGGAAACAAGTTAGCATAGCTTGCGGACTGTAGCCCAGATGCCCACTAGACGTTAGTGAGGCTGCCACTGCAGAGAAATAAATAAAACGTATAACTAATCGCTTATAGGACTCCCTTGGTACCACACAGTCTTCAACAAACTGAACTGCAGTCATATCCCCTACATCAGGCTCCCAGCAGAAGTCCCTAGCACCCTCCCACACCTGCTAGGGACAGGCCTTCCTGCCGTTGCCTCTCCTCTTCCTCCTCCCACCGGCAGCAGGGCAGGCGGTAATTAATTTCCACATTTTAACTGGGAGGCAAAACGCTAGCGTCCTGGGACTGAGGCGCGTGCCACCAGCCTACATTCAGGATTCAAGGGATTAGGATAATTAGCCCCCGGAAGAGTGGGCAGACAGATGGAGAGAGGAGATGGTGGCATCTTGTGGCCGGGGAGGCTGATCCCTCCTGTTCTTTCCTCTAGCTTATGGAAGAAAATAAGCTGTAAACAATAGTTTTCTAACCAAGAAAAAAAAAGAAAAATGTAAACACAAACAGATTGCCAAATACTTTTGCCTCAGGATAATCCATCTGATGTGTCTTTTTTTTTCAAGCAGCACATAGTTTTGGAAACATTTCAAACTGTATTCCTCTCCAGTGGAAAACGCATCATGCTAAGTTGTTGTAAACATACAAGGGAGAATGTGTGCATGTATTTTTTGTGATTGCATGTGTCTGTTTATAGGCACAAATGTTAGCAAACCCTGTTATTTCTCAAAAATGAGTGTCTGCTAATGTGTGTGATGGTTGGGCAGGGCGTTTTGACAGCAGCTCTGCTCTGTGCCTCAGCCTCCGGGATCTCTCAGTCACTAAATGAAAAAGAGAGTGGACTTGTTGCAAGTCACTGATGCAGAAAACAGATTAACTCAGCTGAGCTTTACTTGCCCAATATCATGTTCAACAAAAGCATCACCTCAAGTAGTGGGCATGAGGGAAGAAAGCACAAGAGGGCTTGAGGACTGGGAGTGAAGTTCATGCTATAAATATATTGCAGGACATAGTACATATGGTACATTGGGGCTTGGTTTTGCAATTTTATGACATTTATTAATTGATATTCAGCATCTTACAGTTCCTCAAGATGTACCTTAAGGTACTGAGCCAGAAACCCCAAGAGGTTTCACCATGTCACTACATCACCTTAAGAGCCTGCTTATGTAGGAATTTGTTGATATGTTATTTTTTTTTGTCCACTTGGGGCCAGCACAACAAGCTGTAAACACAACATTGACATATTAACTTTATAAAGCTGTTGCGGCAAACATTTCAATGCACAGTTGCTTGTTTTCACATCTAGCAGATATACAGAGCCACACAAACATTCATATAGAGTGTTTCTGGCCACCTGATGGATGTAAATGCTTTACTATGTTCACCTAGCTAGTGCAAACTTTGTCTGTGTAGTGTTTAGTGGTAGATAGTGTACAGTGGAATAGAGCATTTTCACTGAAAACCGTTGCCTTGTGGCTGAAAATGGGGTTGATTAGAGCAATGAGAGAGAAGCTGTAGACTTTAAAACCAAAACAATGAGCTGACAGTCACTAAAATGCTCCATAGTACCGAGGGGAGCCTGGTTATTTTCTGTGGGTGCTTATTACGAGTGACACCTTTTACATTGCACATATTCATTTGATCAAAATATTTATTGTCGCAGCTTTAATATTAGCTAATTTAATGAGCTGATCTAACTTATATTTAAATATTTAGATCCTTGAGAAAAAGACAGCTTCCTATCCTAATGACTGAATTCTTGCCCATCCCTTTTACATAAATGCTATATGAGACATAATAATACACACACACACACACACACACACACACACACACACACACACACACACACACACACACACACAGAGACACACATTTTTTGTCTTCAAAAAATTCAATTCAATTTTGAAATGTCAAAATGTCCCTTAGAATACTGTAGCAGTATCACTGGTAATATTAATGTTACATGTCTCCTAACATGTGTATGCCTTAATGATTTCTAGCACTGGCTGACAGCTTCAGCCAAACCTTTCCTCCCCAAGTGTGTTTTGGTGCTTTTCACTCCATCTCCTCATGAGAAGCACAGGGAAAAATAAGTGACAGTTAGCTCCGGAGACTCCAGCGCAGTGGTGCACTATGTCTGAGGCTGGCATCTGACAGACCGCAATAGGGGGCCTGCAATTGTGAATAGGCTCGACTAGTGAGGGGGCTGGCAGTGAAGGAGGGGAGCCAGCAGGTGTGAGTAAAAAGGATATACTTGTTCCTTTGCAGAGTGGGCTGTATCACTCCAAGTGTTTCTGATATCATGTTTATTTTAATCGGTGGGATGTTTGTAGAATAACAGTAGCTTTCAGATGTGTGGACTGTGGTTAGTCTTCTCCCTGTTCTGTTTCTTTGAAAGTAATAAATCCATCCATTCTTCCTGTTACAGTGGTGCGCTCTGTAGATTTCAAGTTGCACTTTTAAAATGTCAAAGTAAGGGTTTGTTGTTCAACAGTAATTGTGGCAACCTGGTGCAATAACTCTCTCAGTCTTTCAACTGTATTGGACTGTAAAAGCAGTGAATGAAAAACTGCCTTTGAGGTCACTTCATTGAAGTGCTACTGTTTCCATTCTGTATACTCGAATAATTACAGTTCACTCCGGAGTTAACAGCTTCACATGAATTAATTCCTGTCCAACTTTACTCTTAATCAAGTTGACCTTCAGTTTGAATTTAATTCACAAGCATGGCAGCTACTTCAGTGTAAAATAGCACTTTATTGCTATTGTCTTGCAAATGCAAGGTATATTTTGAAAGACCAAGCTGCAAGGATTATGTGTTAACTCATTTCCAGTAAATAAATTGCTCTTTGATTTGTACAACAATGCTGAACATGTAATGAAAATCCACTCTCTTTAAGTGTGCAGTAAATGCTGACCTGAGCATTTTCCTGTCTTAATTTTGTTTTGCATGAATGCTCTCAAAGGCAAATAAAATCTGCTGTTAGTGTCAAATTTCATACAGAAAGTTCACAACAGATATTAAGACTAAATGTGGGTCACCAGAAGGAGAGAGAAAGTGGATGCTGAGCAAGCTTAATTGCTTTGTATCTCTTAAGGTTTGAAGGGGAAGAAGGTGAAAGTTTCCTCACTGTGTAAACTAGTTTAAAGTCAAATAGGTTTACAGTAAAACATGGCAACACTAGATTTTATTAAGACATATGGCAGAAATATGATAATTTCATATCTTGTGTAACATACCAATCCTGAATCTCTTCCAGGGAAATGAACAACATCTAGAGCACATGCATCATTTTCATACGCTCCAGTCTAAACTTAGCTTTTTTCATCTTTTGGGAAATACATACAGACTCGTCCTTTGTCTTAACAACAACAACACCTGGCAGAAGCAAGATAAACCTTGTAGATATTGCACAGTAGACCCTAGCTTGAAAGAAGAATAATTATGTCCATATTACCTGGTAAGCAATCATTTAATTCTCCTTGTCACATTAAATAAGGATTAATTTGCAGGCAAATATTACACAATGAATTATTGAATAACTCAACTCCCAGGCCAAATTAATCTTGAGGATTGATGGTGTGGATGTAACCTGTGATCGGAGTAACATATTTCATGAGTCATTGGTGGCACGCTATGCATTCACAAGGGCATTACCAAGTGATGACTTGATTTCGACTGACTTTCCCCATTTGAATCCAGGTTATATAAACAAACGGGACGTCGGTTCGGGAGTAGACTGAATCATGATTGCATAGTCACTCAGCTTTTTAATTAAGTCTGTTAACGGATTATGACAGTGCCTCAAACGTTAGGCATCACATGTAATGAGTCATGAACCACTCCTTCCTGATTCCTGCAGACACCCAAAATGATTTAGTGCAGTGTCCTTTACAAGTTGACAGTTCCCTTGATGTTTGGGATCTGTACTCAGTGATGCACAACAGTTATGCAGCTGTACAACTTGATTTTCTGCAGTCTGCCATGCCCCCTCAGAAAACTGTAACAGGATATTATGGACAAGGTAGAGCAGTTCATATTTAAGTTCCTTCAAACATCTTAGTGCTTCAGGCTGTATCTGCTATGAATGGCAAAATAGGTCCTTGACTCCATCCACTCACTGGCTTTACTGTATCTCTGCTTTCACGTTTCAAGTACTGCTGTTGGAGTGACTGCCACTAAACTAGTGCTGTGTGAAAGTCCTTAAGGAAGCAAGTGTATCACGGTTGTTTCTCTGTGTACTAGCCTCTCTTCTTGCCATACTAACGCCAGGCATTATGCTTGCTTAGGTCTCTTGATCCCACAAGCACCCTTGAGATTGGCAGGCGGATTTAGTAGTTGCCTCATAGCATACAGCCTTTATTATACTGTTTTAGATGGCAGAAGGAAACAATTTAACTTCTCTCTCTCTCTCTGTGTGTTGCAGGCTATAGGGCAGGGTCCCACCAAGTTTCATGTGTCCGCAATAAACACTCAACATCCCAACCGCATACAACAACCTCCCACAGCACAACCCTGTCCCCTAGAAATCACTTTTATATACTGCTAAGTTGTTTTACCAAACACGCTTACAGGAGAAATGTAATGGTGCCTGGATTATGTTCCCTAGCAACATTATTTTGGTATAGGAAGTGCTCTATTTATGGTGGGCGTACAAAGCCCATGTTTTGGGATCCTGAGTCCTGCATGTGGTTAGGTTTAGGCAACAAAAGGACTTTGATTATAAGGTGCCCTGTGGAGTTTTTGACCACTAATAGCGCTGTGGATCTATGTCTTTGTAAGTGGGTCCTTGTCTTGTTTGTATCGTGGATGCCCATGTTGTCAATTAATATTACTTATATCAAATTAACATTTGCATATTTGTGTCTGTAACCGCAACCCTGCAACTTAGAAGCACTGGTATTTCTTATTCTATCTAATCTGTCTAATCATTAAAAATCTCTCGATTTAGCTCTCATTCGTATTCATCAAAAGGCATTTTGCATGAACTGGACAAGCCGCAGCCTCTGCAGTTAAATAATGGAACAAAAACATACTTGGTTTGATAAGGAACACATAAGTAACAGCATCTGTAGAAAAGCTTGAGTGTGAGAAGAGGAAGTATGGGTTTAAAATCATGACCTCGATTTGACACCAAGCCACAAGCATTGTGGCAGCCAGACAGAAACCGCAGCGTGTGCAGTTATTTTTGAAACCTTTTATTAGTAAATGCCTCATAAGAAAAGCTGCTAGCCAGGTGGTTTCAGCGGGTAATGAACTTGTCATCTCTGAGGTTTTAGAGTTTGTTGGCTTTGTCGTTTTTTTGTTATTATTCAATTCAGCACCTTGGTCACTCTTCTCCCCCCGACTGATTTCTCAAGTCTCAGCTCAGCCGCTTGTTTTGCACCAGGAACACATTTCAGCTTCTCCCATTGGACCCAAAGTATTGAATTGCCTCTCATTCAAAATAAATAATCTGCTCCCATAATGCTCCTACTGTGTATTCCCACAAATGCTAAGCAGACAAAAATGCTGTTGTAGCATGGGGATTTTCTATTCTTTTTCAACAGCCCATCAATAGCATTAGGTCTGGCAGATAAAAGCACTGAGACTTGACTGCACAAGAAGGTGAGGTTAGTATGAAGTATGGATTTTCCTCAGTCCTTTTTCACTTAATTTGAGATTTCTTGCCTTTTTCATTTGGCAGAGGAAAATGCCACCGGCACAGTTAGCATACATTACTTTGCAGTGGGAAGGGACGACGTTTTTATGACACTTTATAAGGCCTTATGATACTTTGAAGCAAATTCATGGATTAAAAGGACTTAAAGCTACTGATTACATGATAATTGCCTCATCATGTAGTAACATTTAACTTTAACAACACAGTGTACTAAGATTTTACTCTAAGTGGGTTGAAAATTCAATAAAACCCACAATGCACAACATCATCCTTTTATAACGTTAACTTAATTGTCAACAATATTGACTAATTGGGTAATTATGTAAGATGTTATGAGCATTTACGTATCTATATGGGGCTATATGTTTATTATTATATTTCAAGAATCCTTGTAAAGTATTTACATTAACATCTAGAAATGGAATTAATCAGTTAATTAATTAGTAGCTATTTTGAGAAATGATAGATCATTGAATTAACTTTTTAGAGACAAATGTAAAAACATCCTGGTCCCAGCTTCCCCCATGTGAGGATTTACTGTTTTACTCTGTTTTATTTCATTATAGACTGAATATTTTTGGGTTTTGGACTGTTGGTTGGACCCAACAAGATATCTGTTAATGTCAAATGGCGCTCTAGAAATTAGTGATGTTTTTTTTTCATTATTTTCTGCCTTTAAAAATGATAGTATCTAGCCAGGTTTAATAAAAGTTATCATAAATCCAAAGATTTAGAGAGAATATTTACAGCTCCTTCGGTTGCTCGTCATGAGTGATTGCTTTACTTGACCTTGCTCAGTTGGAATGACAGTGACTTAAACAATCTAACAAACATTTAAATGCCCTATAAACAAAAAATAAACATTCTTAATTAAAATCTCACAGTAAATATATAATCCACATACAGTCTGTGCTACAATTTCTAGTCTCCAAGTTGTCTAAAGTTGTCACACAGGTCAGTCTACCGTGTTTTTCAGGCGAATGACCAGACATTGCCTGTTGTATAGGCGATTCACAGGGTGCACACATGTTATGGGTTCTTTCAACAACAAAGTGTCGGCTGATTGTCAGTACTCCACACGGAGCTGCTTTAGCGGGATGCCATGTCCATGTCAGGGATCAAAGCGAGCAGTGAAGACAATTTATGCTGTGCAACGTGTGTGACCATCACTCGGAGGGCGAGGGAGGAGGAAGTGATGTGAGAAAAAAAGTTGTTGCTGTGTTCAGAAGATGTTGGCAAGAAGACAGTGCTGCTGTTAGGATGCCTTTCATCTGTACATCTGTTTAATTTGCAGAGTTGAGTTTATATAAGGATGGACATTAATAGAAAACAGGAACACACTTTATGTTTTCATTATATGGATTACCCAACACAAAGAAAGGTTTGTTGAGACAGTATGACATTGAATGTCAGGCGAGGTTGATTTACAACACGAGATGCTTTGAAACAAGGTTTTTGAAATCTTGTTGCAGGAACTTTCTTCAATTCTACATAACTTCAGTGACCTTTAAGCTAGAACCTGTAAAATATTTTGAACTATGGCTTGTAAGAGGGTTTCCTTGTATATGAAGTAGAGATACATAAATGCTAGAAGACTATAAACAATAGAGTTCAGCATCTCAGTTTCAAGGACACATGCAGCTCACAATCGGATATTTTTGGTGTATTTAATACAGTTGCAAAACAAATAAAAAAACTTAAGCATTTTCCACAGCATTGCCTCAGGAATGAAACACAAACTTAATGGGTTTATTTAAAATGTACTAATGGTGTTCTTGGTCTGTGTCCAAAGATACTCAGAAAGGCAATACAGGAAAAATTTAGGCATTTAACTTTGGGCCGTATATTTTTTGTCAAGGGCACTGATCTCATTAGAATTATTCCCTTCTGCCACTAACTGACTGTTTCGTTTTGTGCTTTGGCTTTTTGACTCACATGTGTTTCTTTGATTTCGATTTCACCGCAATCGATGGTGCAAGGGAACTTGGCACTATGAACAAAGATCAGTGATGAGACCCGTTGCACCTGTCAGAGTTGACCAGATCAGGTAATGAGGAAAGTCCCTCAGGATGTTAACAAAGCCATTAAGCACTCATGTGTGAATCTGCTAGGAAGCCGGCGTCTTAAATCGTAGGAGCCAAATTAAAATTCACTGCACATGGCACTGAAATGTAAATATCCTGCCTTTGCAAGGATGAGCTGGCCTCCTTCTCCGTGCTCTAATCGGCTTTGAAAAGACGGTGCAAAGTGCTTAGGAATAATGCTTGTGCTCTGTGATAAAACAGACAGCTTTTATTATAAACCTACAATAGTCAAGCCATGTTTGAAAAAGAACTAAAATATAAGCTCAGCGTATTTTGTTCTCCACGCTGAGAGTAAATGGCTCTCATTCAGGACACAACATGTACGCAACAGTTTTTTCACACATTGTCTCCTATCTTAACATTTTGTTTTGTCTCATCATCCCCAGGATAACTCTGATGTGTCTGGAAGCTGTAGATTGATATGTTTATTTAACAAGTAGGTTTTGGAATAGAGATCATAACATGAAAAAAAAATGGTTCAAATATAGACCTATCTCGCCTTATCTGTTTCATGAAACTACATGCCGTGGATAGTGTTTTTACAAGAGACGCTTCTTGTGGGCTGTCAGTCATATGCGTGCAGTCAAACATGTTGATTTACATACAGTCTTCAGGGAATGTGCTTTGAAGCTCATCATTAAGGCCAGTTTTTTTTTTGCAGTCTTGGTCTTTTAATATGACAGATTTTACAGCAGTGTGTTAAAAGGAAAAAAAAGTCTACCTGTAGTAGCTTTAATTTAGATTCTATGAATGTCGAATTTCGCTCAGAAGGTATCAGTTAATGTGCCTCGGTTGACCGGTCCCTCACATTCATTGCTCCTTGCTCTCTGCTAATCCTCATGAGTACGTGGCCCTTCTACGTGCCCTGAGGGGAGTAATCTCCCGCCTCATACCACCAGAAAAGTCGGAGAATGTGGATAAAAATGAACGCCCAGGGCTTCAATTCAGATGTGTTCAGATTGGTCTTGTTCCAGAGGATGAGAATACTCTCGCAGCCGCAGTGAATTTCCATTTGACTGCCTCCTGTCCCAGAAACTAGCCAGAGGTGTCCCAAATGATCTGACCTGCACCTCCTTCTCATTTGTCTACATTAACTTTGCATGTGTGGTCCGTCCAATAATAAGTAGGGCAGATTTATATTTAGCTGCGCCTGCGATGACTTTCAGGGTGACTCTTGTCTTCAGACCCCTTGTCAACCTCTCAGCTCAGTGCCCATATTCATCTCTATAACATTGAGCTGTATTTTTAATTGTTATATTAATCAAGTATATAAATGTCATTATTTAGGTTACAATCAAGCACTATGTAGTTTTTCTGTCTTGCAGTTGAAAATGCAATAAAAGCCTGTCTGAGATGTTTACTGCCTTTTACAAAAGCAAGACAAGAGATCATAAAAAGATACTTACTTCCTGTTTTCATTATGCCCCTGGCAAAAGACACACATTTCTGTGGGTGGGGGGGGGGCGATAATAGCACTGTCAAAGAGTTTTATATGTAGCTGAACTCAAACTCTTGTTCTAATTATGTTAAGCATTAAAGCAACTAAGTGGTTGTCAAAACTGCATGATAATAAGGTGGTCTAAATTAAACAATGCCTTTCCATTTTAGAATGGACTTTGAAGTAGCTTGCAGGGATAAACACAAGCCTTGATATTAATTGCACCTTTAGTTCTAAGATCAATGTCAATTACACCAGACAATTTTTTTGTGACCCAGAGTAGTTATCTAACCTTCTACTTTAAAGATTATACATCCAACTGTGGTGCTTTAACACTCAGGATGAGTCAATTGGTCTGCAACAGGTTGGAGACAGTAAAATTAAAAGGTCCTTCCAAAGTGCTACTAATGAAAATGAAGCCCTGGAGCCCCCAAGTGACTCGTTGCAAAGGATATGAAATAAAACTCAATGCTCAAGCCTTGAGGTAGAAGGCTATTACACACCACCTTCAGTGCTGAGCCATTTCACTGACACATGTCACAATATATTGATTGTAACATAAAATGTAACATACAGTGATGAAAGAATAAAAAACTTCAAAGTAGTTCTTCACATAAAATGTGTTTTCAGTAACTTCCACTGTCTTGTCTCAACCGATTGGAACGACAGACTAAGAGAAAAAGACAATAAACCTCTAAAGGGCAACATTCGTATTGTGAGAATAAAAAGTAATGTTTGGTTAAGTGTTTTTTGTATGGAGTGCAAAAAAAAAGCCCTGCATTAAGAAACGCAAGGGTAGCGGTGAGACAATGAGATGCAGTGCAGGCCAGTTTAAGTAGTAGATCCATTATGTTGAAGGCTGTTTCCAAAACACTGCGCATATACAATAATACTGTGAGGAAAGATGTTGTGGAAAGTTATCACAGCGACAATCATTTTATCCTCTGTCCCTAAGATTGGAAGGTAATGAGTAGAAATACCCTGTTTACGTTACCAAGTATGCTTGCATGTAACTGATTGGCCGTCGCAGCTCTCTTAGGCAGGTTCTGCATTTTTGCCCAATAAGCCTGCGGATCTTTGCGATGGCGACCCTGCTCTGTCAACGCAGTAGTCTCATTGGAATGCAGGAAAAACAAGTTGTCGGTATGAAAACGGTCGATGCTCAGAGAAATCGCCCTGCTTTGCTTGCCTGGCAGATAGAGCCCACTTGGGGGGCTGGATGGTAAAAGGCACATAGCCATGTGTAGATAGGTGACAATGAATATTTTCAGACCAATCGTAAGCTAACAATACTCAGCTGTCCTGCAAAGACTACAGTTTGTTTAGTGTCTACTTGATGGTTTGTTACTTTGTTTTTTTGCATGTTGTAAGGATTGTGTCTAGTGCAAGGTGTCAAAATGTATCAAATGTTTCGTGCCTCAAATTGTCTTGTCTTTTAAAAAGAAGGGGAAAACCTTCAGTCATTTGAGACGGAGTCACTTGCAAAATAGTTCTCTTGTGCTGTGTTGTTTCTGAAAACATACTGTAATTAGCCTTATCAAATATAATCGTGGTCTGTCTCTTTTACTTCATGTTGTTTTTCATTGTTGATGCTCAAATAATGTTGTATCATGCATAAAGGATTTATTTGACTGTTGCTTTTCCTTTCATAGCTGGGAGAAAAACACCCGTTTGTGTTTGAAAGTTTCAGCACATACAGTAGAGAGCCAACAGGTTTCTGCGCAATGTGACTGGCTGCTGAATTACCATTTAAAAGGGAATTGTTACAAGGTCATTTCCAGTTTTGTTTTTTCATTTTTTTTCCAGAAACATTTGATGATTATTGCAAGTTTCACACAGGCATTAATGCTGCTGACAAAATGAGGGTGTGTTGAGAAAGTGAGAGAGGGCATGCATGGCCAACGACCAAATAAATATGAGGCTTTGCATCTGGTGTGTGTGTGAACGAGTGTCTTGTAGGCACAATCTCATGTTGCAGTGAGATTATTTTAAGTTAATAAGCCAGATAAGACCTGGACGGACACAGTATATATCTGAGTTAAAAATAAAACCACAAAACTAAGCGTATATTAAGTAGGAGGCAGCCACAGTGTAGCTGGTGAGTAAGCTTGTTTGGGGTCATGATCAAATTGCTTATTGACAAATGTTGCCATGGATATACATTTTACTGTATCCTGTATTTATCTTTATGCAAGTCCACTTCCCAAACACACAAGCATTATTGAAGGTGCACCTTATTTTTGCACAGTGTTTTTCCTGCTGTGCCGGTGCCAAGGCTGCAGGTCTGCATATTTTCTGCCACCATATGTGGACAAAGAAAGGTGGCAGCGGGTGAGGAGATGGATGGGGAAGGGATGGTGATGGACACAGGTAGCTTGGCACAGCTCGGAGCCCCCATCCACCTGGCATTAGCTACCATTGTTTCGCTCCCCGTTTTCCTGGCACAGCCTTTGATTGAACTGGCGGTGAGGTGAGGATTTGGCTTAGGGAAGGTTTTACCTCCGTGATAACAATAGGCCACAGACAGGGGAGGTGGCTGTTTGTATTGTGCATTGTGGAACAGGATTGTCTAATGGAGGTTCACTGTGCATTGTGCAACGTTTCTGGAAAGGGATTTGTGGTTTGTAAAAGGGCATCCGAGTACCGCTGCTGGGTTTGGCTAATCAATTCTGTGTCCTCGCTGGGTTGTCCCACAATTGTCTGCATACAGTATTAGGCAGTTTCTCTTTGCTAAAGGATCTAATTGACACAGCCACAATTTTAGAGCGTGCGGGGAGAAAGATATACCCATTACTTCTAGTTTGGTTTAAAGGGAAAAAGGTATTTTTATTGCAAACACGCCCTGACACCCCTAATCATGACCGGGGTGCCCTGTACGGTGCAGAGCACAGGCTCCCGCCCTGACAGATTATCCGGTGTGAATGTTTGGGAATGATAATGAGATCAAAACACCTCACTAAGCTGGGAAGAGAGGGTGGAGACAGGAGAGGGAGTAAGGAAAAGCGAGCAAGAGCGAGCAAGGGAGAGGGTGAGCGATAGCTACGATAAATTGCAGAAGCAGAACCACTTGAGCATAAAATTAGATTTTACAAATGTGTTGTTACCTGACAGTCCTCTGACAGAGGAGATATCACAACATTATAGGGCTGCATGAGTACTACTAATCGTATCAAATAAATAAGAATGCCTCTCAGCTGTGATAGAGCTGGATGGAGATTCAATGTGGACAGTGAGTTAGCAGGAGAAATAACATAATTAAAACAGGCTTTCTCATTATGGGCTCAAACATTAGAAGCCCAAATTCAATTTATATGATAATATATTATGCTCTGTGAAAGCTGTACACATTACGACACATTTGCCTAAATGCTGTGACACTTAAAACATTGTCACTGACTGTTGATTTCACATTTTGAAGAAAAGCTTTAGGAATTTCCTTGCTTTTTTGCCATTATTTTATAATGTTTCTTTTGCAAGACAAATACATGATAATAAGTGGGGTTGAACCTGCATCATCTGTCCCTTCCACCACTAGACCTTCCTGCTGCTATCAATCACTAATGCATGATTGCATGGTTTAACAGTAAGAATCTCTTTGCTTTGGAAAGACTACTGCCATCATTGGTTAGAAGAAATAAGTTAAAGAAATATAACAAAACATACATTTACTATGTGCACAGGCTGCAAAAGTAAGAAATATAAATCATTCTACATAATGGATTGCTGTGAGGCAGACTATTTGAGTAAACAATTATTTGCCATGCTATTGGCGGTTACAAAATAGTAAGTTAAATGCACCATTAAGACAACAATGAAGACTGTAGATATCAGTCAGAATGACGAATGGAAGCTCTAATTCAAGACGGCTTAGCAGAGACAGTGTGTGTGTGTGTGTGTGAGAGAGAAAGAGACAAGTCATTGAGGCAAGCTTTAACTGCTCTATACTGTATAAGAAGAAATAGAAGAAGTGTGTGTGTGTGTGTGTGTGTATGTGTGTGAGAATTCGTTGCAAATGTGTTGCACTATGAATAAATATATTGAGGGTTTAATTCCCCCGAGGTGATAAATCTATGGGGAAATGTTTTACCTGATGTTTATTGCTTGGGATTTCAAATAGATAACAATGGTTATATTGTAGTGCTATGGTCTTAACACTAATAACGTCAATAGCAATCTGTTGCAAGACACTTTTATATCTGAAATTTGGTAACAGTTGGTTTCATGTTTTTTTTCCCAAGTGTTGAATATTGCATTTGGAAAAAAGGTTTTTCACATATGAGAGCACAATCAGTCATTTTAATGTTCTTTTAGACGAGATGTCACTTTTTTCACGCAGGGACGGGACTAAAGCCCTCTTAATAGATTTGCATGTTTTTGGCATACTTACTTTATTTCTTTATAATCTTGGGTTGTGAGACAGATAGACATACTTCATTTATCTCCGGGGGGGGGACATTTACAGCAGCAGTACAGAAACGAACCACGTGGTTCAACGAATAGTACAAAAACAAATGTCAAACACAAGTAATCCAACATAAACGTAAAAAAGTATGCCCTTTTAAGCAAGTGTGAAGCGAGGTATAGAAAAATAGTGGTATTCATTTTATATTTGTGCCACTATCATGGCATCTACCAAAGGTGAAGTTAAGATGATGTGTTTATACTTACCTCTTCACAAAGGGAACTCAAATACTGTTAATGGACAACAAATAGATTAGATGTTGTGGCTATCACTTAGTCAAAATGTAAATTTTTCATAGTTTAAATATCCATACCGCATTTGCAATCAAAACATACTTTCTTTCCATTACTCTGGTGCCGAATACCTCAGTGATCAATTAAATGTCAAGGTTATGAATGAGCAAAGCAACCCATCTCCTTACTGCTGTCATGGTTCAGGCTGCTAATGTGGAGGGTCATTTGTCAGGGCTAATGTTCGTATCCTGGTTTTACTATAGTCAACTTTTTTATAACTTTTTTATTTAAAGAGCACTTACAAAAACAAGTACAAAGTGCTTCACATAAAAAAATGACATACAAGAGCAAGTGGATCATTCTCCTTTTGGTCCCAAAATCTTTTTAATGTTTAAAGATGTAGGTCTGTAAGAATATTTATAGTAATAGTAAGACTAAGGGTAAAAACATATCCAAGAGATATCTTTTAGATATTTAATTTTTTTTTAACAAAACATATGTTTTTTTTATGTGACATGTTTTTGTTTTATTTGGGTTAAACTAAATGATCCTACAATATCGCATGCTTTCATAAGCCTACTTAGTGTTGTCACAGTCACACACACACAAACGTTTCAGATAACACTTCTATAATTCATATTCATTCATCATATTCATCCTTTATACTGTTATTAGTCAGTTGTGGCATTTTGCAGTTAACGTGTACAAACATTAACATGTCAGCACACACCCAGCAGTCGCTGTCTCCCTTTCAGACAAACAATGTAAACGGTGGAGACCTTTAGAATCCAATAGTTAACAGCTAATAAACACAAGCTGTTTGATGGATGATATATATATCAACTGTATACTATTCCATACCACACTAACATGCAGTATATCACACAACTTAGTGGCTTGAGAGGTAACATGATTTTATATTAGTGATACATATTGTATAGAGATGCCATGGGAGAGGAGCTGTTAAGGGCACCCCTGGTTCTGTAAGTAAATTTCGCAGTAATTTTTACGATAGACAATGTTAGGTGACTCAGTTGGAGCACTTCTTCGACATGAAACTGTCCCAGTTGAACCAACAGTACAAAAGATTAACAACTGTGTTAGAAAATATCTGGTTTTGCTCACAGGTAGGAGTTAACTACGGCTCCCAAGGTGCATTTTGACAAAAAACAACCAATCACCTAGCTTAAAAGCTCTAACGATGGGCTACCCGCTTTGATTGTAGGCCAAGTCTCATGGGTAATGTAGTGCTTTAAGCCTTCCACCATGCCAAAATGACAGAAAAACAAGATTTCCCATTTTGAAATAACTAACAGTGGTGCCCATAACACAAGCCTATATAATTGTTACATTATTCAGAAGTGGGTTTCTATTTTAATTAATATTGGCCCCTCCCAACTAACAACTCTCTAGGTGTTTTATTTCTACATGCACACTTCATATATGTTTGTACTATATATCGTTCTTGTAATGGTAAAATTTAAACTTTCATTTCATGATATTTTGAATCATTAGTTAGCAGAATATTCACTAGAGTATTTAATCATCCATTCATTTATGCTCCTTTATTCCTGATTAGGGTTACAGGGTTAAGAAAGGGTGGACAAAGACGTGGAAACACCCTGAAAAGGTCATTGATCCCCTGCAGAGCTAACACATCGACAAACACATACACACTAACACCTACATGCAATTTTAGAGTCCAAGATTTGCCTGACCTGCCTGTGTTTGAACTGAGGAAACATGCAGTGGCTGCTGGGGGGGGGGGCTATGGGCACATGAGAAGAACCACAGCTAAGATCAAACTAACAACCGTCTTGCTGTGAGGTGACTTTGCTAACTAATGAGCCAACATGCTGCCAGACAACATTAATTAACTGGCACCGTTAATTTCCTTTCATGATACTCATCATTGATTAAATGTAACAGATTCCTGGCCTGCATTTTAGCTATGTGTGGTACAAAATGCAGTATTGGCTAACTTAAACCACCGGTCTCAGTATTGTAGAACAGTTTGTCCCAAGTGTTGTGTTGTTACCCATAATTATGGTGGAACATATTCTTCCCGAAATTGGCTGCATTTCATGGCAGTTTGTGTATGTGCTTTGTGCTGGTCATTGTTTGCTGCCATCATTGTGAAACTGAGTGCTGTTGCACATCGAGGAGGGGTGGTGGGGTTGGTACAGGAAGCTATTCACAGGGAGATTGGGAATCCCACCAGTGAAAAGAAAGTACAAAAGAGCTACACTCAGAAATGCAGTGGGCGAGCGCACATGTATCCAAGAGCATAATGAGGTAGCTTGGGCTTCTGCATTGGTTTGTCTAGCAGAAAGAAGTTAGTTTTAACAAGCTCAATGTATCATACTATGGAGGGCAATAAAAATAAAATATGTATGTACTCCATTTACCTATCCGTCTGGTGGGTTGTGGATCTGTATTGTATTCATAAAGAGATCATTGTTAGCTATGAATTTATTTTAACTTGGAGCTTTGGAAAAGTATGTTGTTTCTGATTTTACCTAAAACAGGGCCCGGTGAAATCAATGTGGCTTGGAACCCCCAGCAAAATACGTGTTATGCAGGTTTAGAAGGACGCATAAGGTTATGAAAGTATATTCAATGTTGCTGTAAAGCTGGTCGTAACTCTGTGTAAGGTCAGATTCTTACTTGGCAGAAAATAACAGACAGGTCATTGATCTTGCCTGTCTTCTGCACAAATTTCATGTTCCACAAGGACAGTTGTACAGAGAGGAGATACCAGAAATGACCTTGCCTTGCTTTTAAATTGTGGGTACTGCATTCTGTTTGTTTACACATATTGTTGGAAAGAAGGGATGAACTAGTCAGCTGTTTAAACCAAAAAGTGAGCAGGGCTTTTTCAGTTAAAAAATCAAATGAGACAATGGATGCTTATCTGGCAATCATTGGACAGGGACAAACCCATTCTCAGAAACGCCTAATGTTTACATTACATTACAAATAAATATGACTTCCTCGATTTGGATGGAAAAACAACATACCAGATCCTATCACACAGCTGCTCTGAGATCAAGTTAAATTAAACACCACCTTAAACACCGAACAGCAACATTGAATTTAAACAAACAACATCCCTTCCAAACTGGACAATGTTTAACGTTAACAAAATGTTGGAAAAGTCATCAAACCAAAAAAACTAAAATAGCAAAAACAACCCCGGCATCATTCTATTTTAATGCGGCTTTGTTTTGGCAGCCTGTCATTCTGTCACTCAGATCAAGGTCTTTGAAGTCTGAAGTCTGTAAATGCAGTAGATGTTAAAAATAAGTGGTACCCAGATGATTCCAACCTAACTAACTAAGCTAGCTCGTAGGCAGTCTGCCACTGCATAACAGCAGAGGGTGGGTTTATGCCTGTGCGCTTCCCCACGTTGTTTGCAGATATGAAACATACGGGGCTTTCATGCTACAAGGTGGATTTTTGCAAGGGCATGTACACCTAAAATGGGAAACCTCTGATTTTGACTCGGCACGGCATGTCAGTTCCTTTAGGCCTTGCAGACCCCTCTGCACTCACAGCTTCTGTTTACGAATACAGCTTGATTTTCGTTCACACCACAGATTAAGGCTTTCATTTTAATGCAGGCCTAATATTTTATTAATGTATAATTTATTAGTTTAAATAATACAATGTTTGCACTTTGGTCTAATTTGTTAGTTTAACAGTTTTTAAACTGTGTTTAAAATGTGTTTTTGTTCCGAAATCAATATTTAACACTATAATATATACTATATGTGGAATTCTATGAGCTATTACCTTGTAGTTGCCAGGTGAACTGCCCATATATGTAGCCTATCTCCTAGCTTTGTACTTTCTTGAAGCCTTTTCTTTGTGTAACTAGATCTGCAAATCTAGGAAGCTTAACATGTGTTATAGTACATGTTGGCACCATAACACAACTGCGATAAGATTTATCAGATATAGAAGTCTGTCTCAGGCTTGTAGTTTTAAACATTACTGTGGTAAAACCAACAGTGCAGATTTGTAAGTAACTTCTATGCTATATATTGCAGAATACTATACAAATCTGTAGCATAACAGTTTGCATTTCATTATTTTTCACCCTACCACAATTAGACTAGTTCCAGCTGTCTCTGTTAATATTTTTGTTAAGTTTGCATGCACTTCTTTCACTTTCTGCAGTTTAAGAGTAAAATTTGAATCGTTCTCTCTTCATGTACATCAGTCTGTGGCTTTTGAATGCAACTGATTCACAAAGTCCTCAAAGGACAAATTATGGAAACAGCTGCAATTAGTGGCTGATTTATATATTGTGGTAGGACCTTAGAGACTAATTAAAGGCCTTTGTGTTCTTGTCTATTGGAGACATGCTAATTTGAAGCCTTTTGACTGAGATTCACAAGAACAAGTCTGAAATTCATGCATCTCAATTTACACGCGCCCACTGCAATAACGAACATTCAGTGTAGTTGTTTAAATAAGGAACTTGTAAACAAGTTCCATAATATTCCAATCTTTACATCATTAGAGTAAATTTTGAGCCTATTCCCTATTTGATGGAGTTGCGGGAGCTCTTGTACATTAAGCCCTGCTACTGTGCTCATGGCAGAATCCTGAAAATGGCAAAGCAAATTTATCCACAGGGTTTTTTTTCTCCCAAGGAGCAGGTTTCCCCCTGTTTATTAAATTTGTTAAAGTGCTTCTGAGCAATGCACATTTTATCCTCTTAACAGTCAAATTACTATATACTCCAGCAATTACTTAATGTACTCTAATGAGATTTCCCCATGAAATGGAAGGATTCATTTATTTTAATGTGACGCATTCCACCGAGCGGTTTATGCATCACGTCCCTTCGCAATCCAGGGAGGCTTTGAGTCATAAATAGTAAGATGAGCTTGGCTCCCAGAATTGCCACTCTACCCGCAGCAACAGAGATATGTGATTCTGTGATCCAGGCACTGGGGGTCTGTTCAGGGGCATCAGCAGGTCACAGGTGCTATTTCAAAGCTTAGCTCTTTGCAACCAGGTATTCTCTAGGATTAGTGAAATAATACCAGACTGGCAGGCGGTATTTTGTGTGCTTGGCCATGGGAGTGGAAAATCCAATACACACAATAACACACCAAAAACACCATATGGTAATGGTATGCATATGAATCCAGTAACTATTTGGATAATGTACTGGGTGGTAGACTGCACCTAATTAATTTTAAGATTATTTCAAGAAGTTTTTCAATCCTTTAACTGAAGGTAAAAACAATATTCTAGGTAAATGTACAAAAAACTCAACACAATAAAGCAACTGCTGAAACCATTAGCCAATTAATCGATTAATCAATTGTCAGAAAATTAATTGGCAACAATTCTGATCATCAATCAATTTATATTAATTATCAAGCAAAAATGCCAAACATTGTCATTATTCCAGCTTCTTAAATGTGAGGATTTGCTGTGTTTGTCTTTGTTATGCCACTGTAACTTGGATATCGGTAGGTTTTGAAAGTGTTGGGTGGACATAAACAAGTAGTTTGAAGATGCCACCTTGGAAAATGCCAAAATAGATAATAATAGATTATTGGATAATTAAATTATCCCCCAAAATAAAGCAATAAACTCTAAAAGCAGGTGATTTACACAAACTTGTTTAGTGTCAAGACGGGAATGGCTGGAAGTGAACAAATAAATGTACTTAATCAAACCAGCAAGGCGCGTTGTTTGAATACAAAAATATTTGAAAACACGTTACATCAAAAATAATTAGTCGCCATCAAATGTTCATCATCACAAATTAAACCAACCAAAATAGCCATAGAGTAATTTTCCCGACAGCATTGGAGTCTAGATAGAGATTGGAACTGATTATAAACTCCTAAAAAGATATCTGACTTGAAATCAGTTTTAACATGCATTAACAGGCAGCATAAATAACTTTAAAGATATCTAATGTTGTGATTTAGTGTTTAGAAATGTGGTGATCTCAGTGCAGAAAAGGCAGGTTTCAAAAGGCCATAAAAGTTCAACCTAAGTAAGTAACTTTTGATGAGTGAACTTTTCTTTTTTTTTTTTTTTTTTCAAATTGACGGAAGATGGCAGAGACATTTTGCTTTGTTATTGAAATGGATAATATGATGAGAGTGGAGGTGGAGGAGCCAGTCTTTCCATAAGATGATGTTCCTAAAGGCATCTTTTAAGAAGCTGTCTAAACTGTCTTCTGCAGCTGAGCCACAGCGGGACTTTGTTGTCATACCTTTGACAGTACATGTAATGTTTGTTACTTTACCAATTACACACAAATAGTGGAACTTAGACTATTTTACACAACAGTGAAGTATTGCGAAGAAAGACTCTGTTGAATATTCTGTGTTAAAAGGAAACCAAAATAACTGGATTTTTGTACATTAAGTGTTGGAATGCTAAAAAACATACACTGTTGCAATGTAACATAATTAAGGCTAATCACATTTTAAGTAAAGGCTATAAAGTTATAGATGCGATATGCACACTTACGTAAGGATTGGTGGGGTGTTGAACCGGATTACATATAAACATACATGTAGCATTGCACTTCCATGACATGAGGCATCACAAGAGAAAGATAAAAAAAAAGTAAAAATTGAAGCAAGTCCTTAGTACAGTTAAACTGGATACTACATTTTTCACATTGCAACCATCATTCCATTAACTGGGCCTGATATTTAAATGTTCACTTCAAGCTCAAGCTCCATGCCCTCTGTTATACTGTTATACATTTCAAGTCAGCGGGTTATTTAAAGCTCCTTTCATATGTACAGAAGACATCATCAACTGTTTTGATAGGTTGAGTGGTACTCTAAATAATAAACTAGTCAAATACTGCATTGTTGTCGTTTAAGCTTTATTGTCCATCCTGTAGGCACGACATATCATGAAACCCCCCATTTATCTAGCTAAATATATACAAAAAAAGGTTGTTTTTTTCCTCTACACTGCAGGATGTAGGGCAGCACTGCTGATCTGGTACAAACACCATCTGAAGCGATATTCTACTTTGATGTGCATATAGACATGTTTTGTAAGTTTTCAGCAGTAGTCCGGCCTATCTAAAAAATGGAAAAAATACTTTCCTTTGAATTTTATGTAAAAGAAGAGTGCAGAAGTTCAGTTATCTGCTCCGCCAGTGTGGTATTCTGGTGAAATAAAAGGACATCTTAATGGAGAGACAAGAGCCTGAGATATTCTGCTGCCCTGATGGAACAGACAGACAGACAGACACACACACACACACACACACACACACACACTCCTTAAATCCATTATGGCTTTAGACTTCAAAGCTGATATTGGGTTTTTCAGCCTTCGCTGAAAATGGAGAGGGTTGCTCCATGTTTGCTGAGCAAATTTAATACCTTGTGTAATGTGCACTGCACCCCTCACTGCTAGACCTAAGTGCAAATGCTTCTCAATATTTTTCTCCATTTAGCCGTACCTGGAATTGTGTCTGTGTTTCTCATTTTGCTTGTGATTATGTTTGAGACCAATTGTCATGGGCCTTACGCCTCTGTCTCTTTTGTTTTTCAGGTGGGATTTTCGAACAAACAGATGGACCTGTTTCACTTGTTAGCGCTGAGGAGCTTGCCTTTAAATTTGCTGTGAATAACATTAACAGAAACAGGACTTTGTTGCCAAACACAACATTAACATATGACATACAGAGGATTAATATCTACGACAGTTTTGAGGCGTCAAGAAAAGGTGAGTGGCTTGTTCCATGTTTGTTTGAAGATTGTGATTACAGTGTAGATGAAGACAAGAATCTGGTCAGTCAACAAACCACAAAATATCTGTATTAGTTTCATAATAATGCTTGTTTTTAGCTCACAAATCTAAATCTTGTATTTAGTGGAACAAACCTTAAGTATTTGGGAATCCTTATTGAATGGACTTTAAAGAGGACACACACTTTCTTCTCAAGCTTTCTTCTCTTGCTCTTCTCTAGCTTGTGACCAGCTGTCTTTAGGTGTGGTTGCAATATTCGGGCCCTCGCATAGTTCATCGTCAAATGCCGTGCAGTCCATCTGCAATGCATTGGAAGTGCCGCACATCCAGGTGCGGTGGAAACATCACCCCATGGACAATAGGGACAGCTTTTATGCCAATTTGTACCCGGATTATTCTTCACTAAGTTATGCTATCCTGGACCTGGTGCAGTTTCTCAAATGGAAAACAGCCACTGTCGTATACGATGACAGCACAGGTGAACAGACTATTATACTACTTTATACTGTTGTTGTTAAAATAATTAAATGAGAATCTTCATCGTCAACCTCATTCTCACTGCATTTCTCTCTTGTTAAGGTCTCATAAGACTACAGGAACTGATAATGGCCCCGTCTAGGTACAACATCAGGCTAAAGATCCGGCAGCTTCCTCTCGACACGCAGGACACGAGACCCCTTCTTAAAGAAATGAAGAGAAGCCGGGAGTTCCGCATCATCTTTGACTGCAGTCACCAAATGGCTGCACAGATTCTCAAACAGGTCCGTGAGAGTCCTACGGAGTGTGTGGGACAGACCCTCCTAATGTCCGATCTCAGTCTGACCGGACATATCTAAGCATGTGGTCCTCTGGCAACAATTTATCATCAGATTTGCCTTGAATGAAAATATAGATGCTTTGACTTGCCTAGGGAACGTAGTTAGGTGGGAAAAGAGGTAGCAGCAGAAGGTCTGTCAGTTTAAGCAGCAATGAAGTTTCCACTTGTGCCACCTGCCTGCTAAAAACACCTGAAAAGAGAGAAACAACTAGATTTCAATGGTAGATATCAAATCTAAAATTCATAAAATTCATATTTGTGAGCTTGGGGTGGGACCAATCTTCTTATGATCTTAAGCAGAGAAACGTGTTTTATTTTGATGTCGGGCTAAGGCACAGCTGTTCACTGCTGCAACTGGCTTTGTAGTGTAGACTGTGATACTGATATATCTGGGGTTTGCTTGTTAAATATTTGACATTAAAAGTAAATATAGAGGACATAAAGCAATGCCTAAAACCGTAATATGAATTGTTGGCCAGTTTGATTTTAATATCCATCCCACAAACAGGAATAAGATCCAAAGTGTCGCATTGTCAAAACCTTACATACATATGTTTTAATATAAGTGATTGTCAGTCAACAAAGAACTGTCAGTATGATGCACAGAGTAAAGATTGCGTAGGTGGTCTAGTGCTCTAGAGATGTCAGGAACAGGCTGGTGGACCCCCCCCCGAATTCAGTTTGCTGTCAGCTGCTGTTAACATGTTTACCAAATGCATCATCTCTTCCCAAGTTATTTAAATAACTCAGTCCTCCCAAGTTATCTAGTCATTTAAAGTGACATATATCAGCTTGTGGCCAGTCGGCACATCTTGCACCAACGAATCAGTGTCTTCTGTAGAGAAGAAGTGACAGAAGGTTTTGAGGCAAAAAGGCTCCAGACAGTCCCCCTCCATGACCAAATTGTCAGGGCGCTACAGCATCCACCACGGCTTTTGAAACAAGGGGAAATGGGTGCCAAGAATACCACATCCACTGCGGTTCCTTTGGTTACGAAAATGCCAACAATCCCGTGCAGTAAAGCCCACATATGCATCTGCGAAAGCTGATGTTGCTAAGTATAATATATAAGCTTGTTATTGAAAGGTTTATTGGTGATCTGTCTATCATAGTCATTTGATATAGATTAGGGCAGCAGCTAAGGTACATTTTTTAGACATCGCACAGTTGACATATTCAAACTGTGTGTCTTCTTCGACCAACAGTAAACCCCAAAATCTTTAGTGTATTGACATAACACACAAACAACTCATTTGAGAGGCTGGAAGAAGAGAATTTGTGGTATCTTTATTTAAAAAAGTGAAACATTATATAGATAAAAACTGAAATAGATGACAGTACATGCAACAATTAGGCCACTATTAATACTACAAAGTATGATTTTCAATAAAATGCTGTGTGATAGTCACCTAAAACAACTTTCTTACTAAAAGCAAATTTGGAGTGAAAAATCAGCTACATCTCTATTTTCAGGCATGTCAAAGCAGTGACAAAATTTACCAGCTACTGAACTACAGTATCTTAAGATTTACAGACTGCAACATAAGCTTTACAAAAAGGTAAAAACAGAAAAGCAGAAATCGAAAGCACTGAATTTATGTTTAATGAGACTTGACTGGTACTGCCGGTGTATGCATATGAAGGAGGATCTGATGTGCCGCGTTTAAATATCACCTGTGAAGCACTGCATTACGCCCCTGGAATGTTTCATTTGTCATGCTATGATTCTCAACAATACGTTCACCTGCATTCAATGTGCCTCTGTCAGGTTATAGTCCCTCTCAGATTGGATGGAAAATGAGAACGATGCTCCTGGTGTCTTTTAAAAGAACTCTGTGTGCCTTTTGTTGCCATATTTTATTTTAGTGCTGTGGCCCTGCTACTGGGTTTTTGGAAGTTTCCTAAAATAAGTGGTTGATGAAGAATAGAAAGGTATACAGAATTATGTTGTTATATTAGACTGACAATTCATCCTGCAGCAGAGGAAAAATCACTAATTAATGATAACTCATGCTAACAATACAGAACATGACACAAAGTTTCAATGTCATGTATTTGGCTTAATGTCTATAGATGGAGAAGGGAATTTGCCCCCACATAAGCATAGCATCCTATTTACATAACCTTGGCTTTTTTTTTCAAAACAGATGGTATAATTAAATGGAAAGCACAGCCGCCATGGGAATATGGTGCCTTTGAATGTAGATTGAGTGAAACAAGTGGTGGTGATGGATTGTTCGGATATGAGGCAAAGATTACAGAGCTCTTGTGATTGAAGGCTCTCTTCTCTGCTGGGATAACGTCACATGCCCCAAGCCATTGCAAACCATTTAAATGCATAGAAAAGCATCAAGTACTGTTGCTATTCTGTATTTCTGTGGACCACATATGGTGCGGAAATCCTGGCAAGCGATAGCAGAAACTTGCCTACAAAATGAACAGTGTGTTAGTCAATATGCTCATTAAAACATGGTTATTTTTTTCTTTACTGATGAAAGTCTTCAGCGTTGTTTGTTCTGACTGTGCTGTTGATTCAACAATGTCCTGACATGACAAAATGACCATTTTCTCTACCCTGTCTCTGTTCATTCACACCTTTCTTTCCCATCCCCCATTTCTATATCCTTCCAGGCCCAGACCATGGGGATGATGACAGAGTATTACCACTATATCTTCACCACTCTGGTAATGTACCATGCTTGTTAATGCAAATAGAGTCTCGTTTGTTCTCATCTCCCCAACGCTTGAGTTTTTGATGAATAGTGGCTAATTGCCAATTGGCTTTGGATCCAGTCCATAATATCAATTTTGTTTGACAAGCTGGATGCATAATGGAGTCTTCAGTGTGCCGTAGTAAACACTCCGCTTTATAGTAATGTCAATAGAATTCTTTGAGGTGGCAGCATTACAAAAAACGGCTTGAGATTCAAAACTGAACGTGACTTCCAAGTTTGAAAAAGACAAACAACTTTTGTTTCTAACCAAGTCTGTTGATATTCCATATTTTTCTATAGTCAACAAATCAATGGAAAAGACCAAATCCAGCTATCAATTGATCCCACTAACAAGTATCGTCTGCATAGCCAAACTGAAAAACTAAACTAGTGAAAACTATTAAAAACATATCAAGGAGCCACATGTTTTGCACTGGGTGACATGTCTCTTCATTACAATGAATTTGGGCACTGTAGTTTATCTTGAGTTGATTCCAAAAATACTTGGTAGTGCACCAAATAGTACAGCACTTTGAATTGCATCCGTGTATGAAAGGTGCTATATAAATAAACTTGCCTTGCCTTGCCCAACAAATAAACCAATAATTCTGTTTAACATATGCTATAAACTACAATGCCCAGCTTTTTTAGAAAATAATTTAGATTATTCTTTAAATAAAACTATATTATGTAACCCATTTGTTTCCACTGAAAATTTACTAATTTTCCAGTTTTTTTATTAGGTCCACCTGGCTCAAACCAATGCAATCTAATACAACAGTCCTACAATAAATTCTACCTTGAGGAAGGTTATAATGTTTAGTTTTTGTTGAATCTAGTGTTTTTCAACTCTGTGGTCATTTTGGAGGTTGCAGTTTGTGTTGCTTTTATTTATATTGTTTTCTCCACCCCATTTATATAAATGAGGAAATGCTAAATAACAAACACCTGCATAATGCAGTGCAATTCGACAGCACCACAATCTACAGCCTCCAAAATGATCAAGTTGAATCAACAAAAACTGAACATTATAACCTTCATGAAGGTAGAATTCATTTCAGGACTGTTGTATAAAACAGCATTAGTTTTAGCTAGGTGTGAGCTAGGTCAGTAAAAACAAATGAGCTTGAGGCTGAGTGCCACAGACAGGCCTAGAGAAGTCGTAAAGTATTCAGAGTCTAACATATTGATGGTTTTGGTCTTTACATGAGATGGTGGACAATAAAAATATCTCCAGCCTTAGCCTTAAAATGTTTTAAATGATTTAGGCTTAAACATGATTATTTCCAGTATCACATATGTTTAATGTAACCTCCCATTTTGAGCATTTCAAGCTCCCACTCTTACAAAATGATCCCGTCTGACTTAATACAAGCAGACCTAGCAGGGAGCCATTGCTGCGTTTCACTGAGACGCTGGCTATCTGGTGACAAACAGACTCAATGGGAATGAATACCAGCATGATCTGTGCTGTTCCTTTCACTGTCTGTTATTGTCTCTGTTTCTGCCTCTCTTGTGCACACACATTCCCTGTCTCTCCGGACTCGGCCAGTCTGTTGTGATAATATGATATGACACAGAGGTTTAGGCATGATGTGTGTCATCTCTCATGCTCGACGGCGTGGCAATGACATTGGTCTGCCATGCGTCATGTTTGTGTAGCATGCCTATTGCTTTTGTAGGGAAATCAAAAACTCCTTTTTATGGCCAGTGTGCTGGTTTGTGTGCTTAAGTGTAACAGTTTCCTAGCAGATGGAACAGAACAAATATTTACTAGAGCATTGACTTAGAAACTTTTATTCAATATGATTTTCTGCAGCAACAATATTTTCCACATGAAGGCAGGATATCTTTATAGAATCAGAGTGTGGTATCTATCTAAAGCTGCAATGTGCTGTCATATTGATAGACATACCATTAAGAAGATTACACCTGGCGGCTTGATTTGATTCGAAATGATGAATACTTGCATGGTATACATGGCAATACAATTTCCTCTCGATGGAATCCACTGATGTCTGTGTTTTATCTTCTGAGGTGAGGGAAATGCTGACTTATTAGAGCGTGAAAAGGCAACAGCGGAGTGTTATGGGGTAATAACTTCCTTGTCCTTTGAAATGAGTCTGTCATTGCCTCCGTCTGCCATAGCTATCTCTGAGAACCTAAAGCTGAGAACTTTGTTATGTTTGCCACGTCTGTATGCACTCAGACATGTGCAGCATGTTCTCAGAGTAAAGTTTTGAGCGTAATGCTGTTATAGGATTATGTTGATTTTGTGTTATAGATGTGTGTACACGGCAGCCCTGCAAAAAGTGAACTTATAATTGGAACAATTTGCTTTTCTGACATCCCAAAATGCCCCAATAGAAATGAGGATGTCACAAAAGATGAAATATATTTTTTTTACAAACAATTCTGTCCCAGTTAGTTTGTATTCTTAGCTTCAAAGCTGAGAAACTTGTAACCTGATCTACTTTTCTGAGCAATTTTGAATGTCGCATAGAACAACAGTGATTTACTTTATTCTCTGTTCATAAAAGAGAGTATACTAAAGAGAGAAATATTTCAGTGACTGGCAGGGACCGTTCTTCAGTAAGTGTCTTACACGCTCTCGTTCCTTCAGTACTAACCCCACAGGGTGCTAATGAAATATCTATGTTCATCCAAATGTCTTTTCCAAGCCCCCTGGCCAATTCCGACACGACATGTGTCAACATGTGACTTCACACTTCAGCTACAATGGCTGCCCCAGAAATTACAGCGGCTCAAATTGAATTGCTTCTTGCTTAGGAGTTGCCAAGGGAATGCAAGTGTTGAATTATTAATATGATCCAACAGAATTGGTTTACAGTTTGAGAGTTTTTTTTGGCCTTCTTGTTCTTTAATTTTTCTGAGCTACAAACATAATTACAATGTTCCCAAATAAGAAATGACCTATAATGATTCTTTCACATGATGAAGAAAGAAAAATGTACCACAAGTTTGTAGTTTGTGTAGTGTAATTCCCTATTATGTAGGTGCAGAAGCAATAACAATTTGTCAATTCTAAAAGGATTTGCCAGCAGAAAAGTGACTCTGCCACCAGAGCCTTTTTAGATTTCATTTATTACACAGACAGTGCTTCACACTATGCTTAAATCTCCTGATTTGACATTGAACATTACTTTATTTAGTCTAAATATAGTATCTCTTTAATCAGCTGCTGCGTCATTCTCTTTTCATGTGAGGAGAAAGCATCCAGGATAAATACTTAAAACAAAGAGGCTCAATGCTGGCAGACTACATGAAAATTCATCCTTCATTACTGTTGTCTTTAAAAAAGGACCTGATGGCCATTGACCTGGAGCCGTATCGCTTCTGTGGTGTCAACATGACCGGTTTCCGCATCCTCAACGTGGATAATCCCCAGGTCGCATCCATTGTGGAGAAATGGTCGATGGAAAGGCAGATACCACCTAAACCTGACTCAGGCCTGCTGGAGGGCATCATGACGGTATGTTTTATTACTTCTGTGTTCTTCCGTTGAAAGTCAGTCAACAAAACGTCAATATAAAATAAGACCACATTTATCTATTTGTCTGTCTTATCTACCTTGACTTTTGCCCATGGTAAGATATGGTTTTAACCTTAACAGCAACCCGTAACAAACTATTTTATCTCAGCAATTATCGTCACTATTTACAATAACCACTCTATTAGGTGCATACTCTTTCTGGCTGTAGCTCATATGAATAAAACGTAAATATTGTATGAAGTATGTCAACAGATTTGAGAAGTTCAGCTAGATCTCGACTAAATGTTGAATGGGAAAGATGCATATTTTAAGTTATTTTAAAAGCGCTATGACCATGTGTTCCATACTTAGTGGCTTCAGCTACTTATAACAACTATTGTCCTGGGATTGTGTTCACCTCAGTGTCTCTTATTTACTAATGGTTCTTGTGGGCTTCTATTAAGCTTTCAAAGTTTGCTAACCTGAATGAGTGAAGAGGAGAAAAACGCCACCTTGTCAGAAAAGTTCCTGGTTCTGTTCTGGCATGATGATGGCAGGGTCAGATATGGGCCAGACTAACACAAACCCACAGGGTTAGCTTTTATGCTTTCAACAGTACAGGTGGGGTGATATAAAGGCTGTGAGAACATTCATTAAACCCTTTCGCACCAATTATCCTTTGAACACGCCAATCTCCCTTAACATCATTCTGACCAGGTGCATCACTTTTTCAAATGGATTGTTTCTAATGGATAATGCACCATTGTCTCAGTGTGTTTCCAGGACAATGATAGGGACTTTGGCTGCCTTAAATATCCCACACAGGCCAGATATCAAACTCAGAACAGCCCGTTTGGGATATGATAGAGTAAGATGTTTGTAGCATTAATGTTATCAAGTCAAAAAAGATTGATTGTGAAAAATAGATTGTGCAAATCCCATTAATATGCCATTACCATTGATTTAATATTACAAATTTTCCTTTTCCCCTTCATTGTAAATTAATAATGTAGCAAATGTGCTTAAATAGTTTTTTCCTTATTAGTTTCATTATTTTGGAATAGACTTTTTAAGGGTTTGTTATCCAAATGCAAAAGTATAGGCTGACCATCAAGTTCACACACAAAGGATTGTAACCTACACTGTCTAACAGTATACAGCAACTAAATTCAAATTACTGATGTTGTCTAAAGCTGCTCAAGGTATGTCCGTTGTGTAAACAAGACAAAAAGTGCACTATGCTATGTTGAAATATCATTTGAGAAACATACAAGTTTGCTGATATGTAATATATAATTTTAATTCCTCAATAATGTATGTGAATTTATCTCAGATGTATGTAGTTGTATATAGTTAGTCTTTAAATGGAGTGTTACTACATATTACTACATGTAATAAAGCATTTAATAGGACTGATAGCCAGGCTATGGTGTATATATAATTGATTTAAAAATGTAATGTCACACTCAAAACAAACAAAGAAAACTGATTAGGTAGTTATGAGCGTCAGAGGGAAAAATGAGAAAAAAGCCTTCTAAGAATTCAGAATTATTTCAGATCGTTTCGTATCAGTGTGTAGATTAGATCGATGGTGACCAAACTATTTATGTCTTTGCAAAGGCATCAGCTGAACTAATGTTCACCCCTTATTCCAGACAGATGCAGCTCTGACCTATGATGCAGTCCACATTGTGTCCGTCTCATACCAGCACGCTCCACAGATGACGGTAAACTCGCTGCAGTGCCACCGCCACAAACCCTGGAGATTTGGAGGGCGCTTCATGAGCTTCATCAAAGAGGTGATGGGACACCTTTGGCCTGTTGCTATTTGGTTGAAGTGTTATTAGAGCATACTGATTGAGTGATGAACATGACAATAGGAGTGGAGTGAGGACTGTGTAGTCATTTGGGACTTAGATATTTACCCAGCAAATCAATCATATCCACATACAAAGCAAACCAAGCCTTGATAGACAGATCAAAGCAGAATTGTTGTCAGCTTTATAAATTCCCTGTATTCATAACCTATTTTCCAGAAAGCACGTACTGTAACCTTTTGAAACTAGTATAATCAGCTCTTATTTAATCTAACATGAGTCTGACAGTGCCTCAGAATACACAAACAAAATGGCAGTTTAAGGGTGTGCACAGATATTACTATTTGTATCTTGATTTGTTCTAACAACAAAATCATTTGCATTTGTATTTGTTCTGGGTGTGGCAGGGATTCCATTTGTTATCCCTCATATAATCAACCCCATTTTTGCAATATTAAAGCATTAACCTCCTGGATCTACTGTATTTTACACAGGCTTCACCCTCTAACCAGGATCCCACATCTGTGGTAACTGCCCAGTAAATTTGCATATACCCACAAAGCAATCAGAATGATGGCTACAGGGGGCTGTTCATATAAAAGGGCAGAATGAAACCTCTTTCCTCATACACTTTTCATTAGCAAAATGGATGACTTCTGTTCAGTACCCATGGCTTCGTCTAAAGATTTTCACATGCGCAAGCTAGGTCTCCATGGTTGACCACAACTACTGGTGCTTTACGCACCTCTGTGCTAAGCATCCTGACAGCATTTGCTACTACTTTCAAGCATGCCTTTTGGCCAGTGTGGGTGTATTTTCCAGTGATGATCTGTCTTAATTTGTACTGTGACGACATTGAGGGACAGTGTGGGTGTAGATCTCCTGAGCCCTACTCACATATACACATCATGACAGCATCCTTCTCCACAAAGATGTTAAAGAAGATGAAAAGTTGGCTGACATTGTGCCCGGCCACCTTCAAATGTCACCAAAACATAATTCCTTTGTCATATTGTGCTATTGCAAAGCCTCCACTTTGCAGTGGGTAAGCAGTCTTTCCCACCTGCTGTATGACCTGTACCTTCAAGAGAATCCAGGGTGACCTCAAACTTGGGTACCAGGATGAGGGGAGCAGCATATGGGATAACTAATGACCTGGCTTGCAGTCTAGTTCAGTGGTAAGGAGTGGCACAATCTTGCCTCAAAAGAAGAAAAAGTATAACCTTTTGTTTGAAAGGTTGAAGGTTTTGAAATGGCCACCACATATGACTCCTCCAAGGGTTTCCTTCACATGCCGGCGGCACCCTTGAGAAAACAATGCCTGATCTTCTGTTATGGCACCAGGGGTTTTCTCTCCACTGGTATTCCAAGACAATGTTTGGAATTGGCCATTTTTCTTGTGCTCCAAAGATAGATGTATTCAGGACATTCTTGAGATCTTTGCATTTCACAAAAAATGGACCTGTTAGGATTAAATACTGGTGCCACAGTTTTATTAGTTGTGTGTGTCTTGTGTCTTCTCACCTTCTGCTAAAGGAGTCTCACTTGGCCACTCCAGTGAGACAAGTTGAGTTTTGTCATCACCCAAAAGTGGGTACAGTTATCATGCATTGCCCTTAAGACTATTATTACTATTATATAGGTATTTTAGATAGAGTTAGAAACATGTGAAATTGATTGATTATTATTGTAACTCTGGCTTTATTAATAGCTGTGGAGCTCTCTAACAAACCATCCCTCTTGCTTCTTTAGTTTCTGAAGACCTGTTTCTGAAGTTAATGAGGAAGAGGGTCAGAGGTGAACTGAAGGAGGAGGTCGGGGCAGTGCCTTTAGGGATGAATTGAAAGCACATGTAACATATATTTCCAGTATGTGGTTTGGCAAAAAATAGGGTTCTAGCCTACAGTATATGGCCCTGTTACAATACTCTGCATTTATAGAACTAGAGTAATAACGTGTAACCATTCATTTGTAATGATGTATCAGCAATGAAAATGTTTTTACAGTTATTGTGTAAAGTGAGTTCTGACATCTGATGCTACACATCCCACACTGGCACAACATCTATGAACGCTATTGTTTGTGTCTGAGTTGTAGCAACTATTTCTGCACGTATTCCAAATGTGCAAACACAATATCACAAAATCCTATACCATTACAAGGCACATCAAACAATGTCTAGTGTGTGTGTGTGTGTGTGTGTGTGTGTGTCGTACATGGGGTCAGTTGAAACACTGAGCATTGTTACCTATCCTAAAAAGCCGTACCAGCTGCATCACTACTCATCACTATGTTAGTGAAGAGTATTGAACGTAACTAAGCCAATGAAATATCATTGCATTGTCCTTATACAAACATATTGTAGTGTTCAGTTATAACAACACTCACTCGGGCCTGATTTACACTCTCTTTAAGAGAGGCGTCTGCCATGTTCTGAAGGTCAAATTGGCCCTTTGGATGTGATGTGGCTGAGGCATTTATGTCACTCTCTGAATTAGAGCTGTCTGAACATGCCACCCACCTCGGTGGCAATAGGCCAGATGGAATGAGGAATGAGGGGGTTCGGAAAAGGAGAGTGTCACAAATTTCTCCTTGAAGGTTCGATCTTCTCAAAACAAGTTCTGGTAAACTAAAGGAAGGACAAGTGAGAGCTAATAGCCAGTAGGGTTGTCGAGATTTGGATTTTAGATATTAGAAAAGTGCTGCAACTTGACATGCAATAATTGATTACTCTATTGTACAAATAATCATTAAATATCTAATGCCAGCATCACACATTGTGACTGAAGGAAAGTGATACTGATAGACAATTAGTCAAAATAGACAACAAAAATCTGTTTTGGCAGAAAGATGTCAGCAGTCAAAAGAGACTAAATAAAAATAAAGAGACGTATAAAATAAATCTTGGCATGGCATTTTAGAAAATGATTACCCCCAACAATGGCTGAGCATGCCATACTGTGCAAATGCCAAGACTCATCTAAAACAGACAAAGACGATGACAATCAGACACAGGTAAGAAGAGTGCTAAAAGATGGCTTCTCGCCATTAGCATACGTGTGAGAACAGGTATGTAGCAGAGACTGTCGTGTGTTTGCTTAACAACACATCTGTGGAGATGGGGGTATCAGGGAATCATAATAGGGGGCAGGTATGTGCTTTTCCGCCTCATGGGGAATCAAGCAAAAGGAGATGGTTGTTAATTACCTCCGTAGTCTGGAGGGAAAATTCGTTGGAGGCGTTGAGATCTAAAATGTAATTAAAAAAAGGGAATGCAGCCTGTATGGTTGTGTTTGTGTTTTTGGTCTGTGTACGTGTTTGGGTGTGGATTTACTCTCAGTGAAAGATAGAGGGTGTTGTTGTGTGTGGTAGGAGTATTTGCGTGTGTTGTTGACAGACATTGTACATTTCTCTGTGCTTATTTGCTCATTATTGTTACCATATTTTGTATTTTGTCACGTACAAATTATTGGATACACAATATTATGCAATTCAATGTAAACCACAGCCTCAACTCTTTTACAATCTGATTGGGCAAGAAATAGGCATTATAAGCTCCCTACAGGATAGCATTTATTACATGATTATTGTATTGATTGTATTATATTGTGCAGGGGTTTAGACTCTTACATGCATTATTCTACATTGCCAAAACAAGGTTGGTAATGTAAAACTTACTACATTAATGTGTTTAAATACAAGCATAACTATGTAGTTTATTTTTCAGTCCCACTGGGATGGTTTGACGGGGAGACTGTCATTCAACAAGACAACTGGTCTACGCACAGACTTTGACCTGGACATTATCAGTCTAAAGGAGGACGGACTTGAAAAGGTAACTTTTGTCTTTTATTTCAATGCATTCTTTGCCGAGTAGAATAAAAGCACAACAGCTATGTGTCATCACAAGCAGTATATAAACAAAGTGGAACTTCTGTGGTTACTAAAGCATATAAAGAATTTAATGGATTATTGATTTTAGAAAAACGTTTTAGATTGTCCTCTTGATGTGGAACAGATCATGCAAATTTGACAGTATCATTTACCTCCTAACAAGGAAGCAAATCGGCTGTTTCAACATAAGCATAAGTTAGTGGATCATAAAGCAAATTGGATTAGGGTACACATTAGGGTGTTAATTGCAGTCTCTCTTAATGATAATTTGAGGTGATGCCCAAAATGCTGTTTGCTGGTAATGAGCTGTATAAACATGTTTTACAAAAAAGGGAGAAAAAAATGAACTAAAAGGTTGGTAATGTAGAACTTATTTTATTATACTGGAAGGCAAAGTACCCTCTGGACTATAACAGCTTTTCTCTACTAGAGGGCTTTCATACATTATGAATACATCAAATAGGGATAAGTCCCATTATGACTTCCTCAAGTACTCCCTAAAGGCTCAACATTATATAATAGCAGGGGCTTTTCTGCTTGTATCCATTCTGTTGTAACAGCTGCTTTGAAATTATTCTTCTCCCTTTCACTGGCATCTTGTCCTGCATGCGGTCAATTACTATAAGTTGATGCACAGTCTTATTGCTAAAGTATTTGATGCCATATTAGTGTCTTCTCATTGTGTCGCTGACAAATCATACGCTCAAGCATGTTAACGTTGATCCAGCAGTGCATTGCGGCTTTAACAGTTTGAGCCGGTTAAGATGTGGACTTTTCTCAACTAATCCATTGTAATTGAATATTAGTCCAAGTTTGAGCTCCTGCTGGAATTATGAACAAGTTGACTCTCTCAACGCCGGCTCGTTCAGGAGGGTGAAATAAATGTAATGCTCTCTGTGTGGTTGCATGAGTAAATAACTTTTCAAACAAGACTTTTGCTAATCATGTTTAATGAATTGAGCTAATTGTAATTGGGTACAATTAGAAAGAATTTTGCAAAGCGGAAAGCATTCACAGATATTTTTAAATCTCTCTCCTGGAGTCCTCTTTGGTTGTGTGACAAGCTGTAACTAATGTGCTTTTCAAATTGGAGCATATGCCTCTCTCTGGATTAGGCAGGGAGGACATTAACAGAAGTTTTTCATGCTTTTTTGTGTGGGGGGGCTGAATGTCTTTAAATGGATCCACCTCAAGCACAAACCCCAGTGAATATTAAAAGCTGTGTCTGTAGTAATAGAGAAAGCAGGAGGGATGGGAGGAGGGTTTGGTGGAAGGCTCGACTTGCAAACAGA
Organism: Nannoperca australis; assembly: GCA_036023655.1. Classification (NCBI taxonomy): domain Eukaryota; kingdom Metazoa; phylum Chordata; class Actinopteri; order Centrarchiformes; family Percichthyidae; genus Nannoperca; species Nannoperca australis. The sequence continues at coordinate 158,624 of JAVQJD010008628.1, read as the reverse complement.
GGTTGTTACCGACAGCCACAGGACTATTTGTGCTAATGATATGTTCCAGAGTGTGTCTCTACAATATGCAGAGCTTTTTGCCTGAGGGCTTCTCGCATGTATAACTCCCTTTATTTGTTGAAATCTCTTGGTTTATTTCACTGAGACTTCAGAGAAAAATTACTTTAACAGTGTGATCCAGCATGCAACCCCATGTTGTACCTTCCTTCAAATTAACTATACCGTTTCTCTTATGTTTTTTTATAATGTTCTGTTAGTTTTAAGCCCATTTTTCAGCCTTATATTTAATTTAATTGATGTAATCAATAATATCATGTGTACACTTCTGTAATTGATTTATGTAAAAGAACATTCCATGGAAAAAAATGTTTTTGTGATTTGTTGCACTGAAGAGTTAAACAGAAGCTGTTATTTTTATTTCAAGTTCCTTTGCATCTGTTTGCATTATTTTTGGCAGAGTTTAGTTTGAAGTTGAGGGCAGGTGATACAGCAGGGTTGTTTTTTTAGACTAATCTCATTGTAATCAGTAAAATATTTTGTTCCTTTACAAAATTATCTGGTAAATCCATTGGTTTAACATGTAATTAATTAAATGATTGCAGTTTTTTTGATTTGCTCGCCATGCTTGATTTCTTTCATGACATACAACGAACTATCCTCTGCTTTCCAAAATATCCTGGCCTGCTGATATAAATGTGACTCAGCCAATCATCTAATGGTGCCGGAGATGTGTTTAACCTGGCACTAATGTGGGAGACTGGTTGACAGAGGAGTCTGCAAGGGTCAGAGCCCACCAACAGACACAGAACACTTAGCTACACGCTTTTTGTCGTCCGCAGGTCGGGAAGTGGAGTGTGTCAGGAGGTCTTAACATCACAGAAGTGCCGAAGCGAAAAGGGATGAACATCACCGATTCCCTGGCAAATCGTTCCCTCGTTATCAGCACCATCCTGGTAGGATGTCCTACCCTTCATGTCTCCTCAGTTTTCCTTCCAGATAATAACCTATAGATTCAAGCTTTACAATCTACAAGCTTTACAATTTACAAAATACAGTCTTATATTTTGCTAATTTCACCAGTGACACTCATTGCAATCTAGAAAGCATCAGCCACATTTTATTTTAAATGTATTGCAACATTTGGAAGAAGTGTGCTCAGTTTTCTTTTCTCTGTGAATGACACATTTTCTAAATATAAACACAGCACGGAAATACCAGATTTGACATCAGATACTGTATTATAATTGATGCTAAACCCCTCCGCCGGACAGAGATTGTCCAATCCTAGCTTAACAACCATAACTAGGTACAGCAGGCCTGTCAAACTCTAGATTTCCCCACATATTGCCTGTTTGCATGGGGCTGTGGTAAGAACAATACTCAGCATTCAAGGAGTTTGGATGATAGTCCTTTTTTCTTTCCAAACCATAAATCCAAGAGCAAAAGTGTATGGATTAAACTGGGTGTTTATCTGCTTTAACCTAGGATACAAACATTGCCATGCCTGACTAGCTATCTTACGTATTTCCCCACTGTGGGGAAGCTACTATAATAGAGTATATTACTGTCTGAAATCAAGGCACCATCGTTTCAAAGATTGCCACGAATTTTCAATTTTAAGTCTGCCACCATTATCATAAACTGCATGTGTGTGCCATGCAAGAGTGAGACGCTTGACTGGATTAACAACAGTTACTAAGGGGGCAGGGGGTTAGCAAACAGTCAATTATCAGTGTTTCAGATGACATTTTATAGTCATATCATGATCATGGTAAGTGAGAAAGCCTGGAGCCCCCCCAAAAAAAGAGACAATAAGACACAATGGACTATTTCTGAGAACAGATAGAAAGAAACAACATGATTCCTACCCCAGCTCCACATCGCATTCATTTGTTGATCCCCAGTTGTATGTACTTAATACTGTCACTGGATATTGGGGTCTTTGTGGAGCTGTCAGGGAGGTGCTGACACAGATGTCCCTCATGCACCTTTTTAGGACAGATCTACAAGCTACAACAATAAACACTATCATTATGCCTATATTAGTTCCACAAGGCTGTAATTATGAAAAGTGAGGTCAAGGCGGGACATAATTAATGCCTATCAGGTGCCATGTATGTTAATTCTGTCTCAAAGAGGATAAATAGAACAAGGATTTAAGTGGTGTAATGTAGAACCACAGGACTGGACGTGCCAATATTTTCTGATTTTATGTTGTTGTTAGGGTGGTGTTAATATAGATGTGTTTTTCACAGAGTGGTTCAAGCGTTTCAATTGCATTTTAAGTTTCCTCAAATGTTGGGGATCATTTTTGCCTTAAAGTGCATTTGAATATTTCTGGCATGTTCCTTGATTTGCTATTTCCGTTTGGGATTCATTAGTTTAGGATGATAAAACTGCCTACTTTTAAATAGTTGAAAACAGTTTCAACTTTAATATCAATCTCCCCCTCTTAGTGTAATGACATTGCATCAAACTGATTCCAGTGATGCATGAACAAGACGTCTGACAGTTTATAGTGATAACTTTGTCAAAGAGATTAAGGCACTTAATGTGTTTCCCCCACGTACATTAATTGTTTGCACTCCATTGCCTGTGATGTCTCTGCGCAAGCCCACCTCCCTCCTCTTTCTGTTATGCACGCCCATGCTGCGACTGTAAGGGTATAAACACTTTGATTTGAGTCCAATCCTTGGGGAATAGCAAGAATTGGAAGGCTAGAAACAGATGGTAATGACTTTTTCCCTTAACATGAAAACTTTTTGATCAAGTTAATTGGACAACTTCAGCAAAGTTTGTGGCCAAGCACTCGCTTTCTAAATGCATTGTCATCAAGTATTCATAACCTATTATTTATTTAAGAGGCCATCCTAATTGTAATGTCCAAGTTGCTTAATTTTGTGATAGCAAACAAAGATGTTTATCATTTACTGTATGTTTTTCCAGGCATTTTTATTTAGTTGGAATTAATGAGACACATTATGCCCTGCTTGATGTTAAGTTTAATTTATACTATTCTTTGCAGTCAACTAATCTCAACAAACAGTGAAACCGTGTCCACATGCCTCTAGCACATAATCGCTACCTCCACTTTCCTCCATGAAAAACACATTTTGGAGAGAATAAAGAGTGCCGCAACTGCCCATTTTCCACTCTTTGACTGTATCTGTTTACTTAGTGCCACACGAGCTATAGTTGAAAAAAACACAAAAGGGTCACCTTCACTACAGAATCAATTACTGTGCTTCTGAGCTCAGTTTGTAAATTATACATCTGGCTATTGGAAGCAATACATTGTAATACAGCCCTTGCCTAAATGGACCAACATGTTTTGAAATGCACAGCGGGAAAAGCAAGTCTATCTGGCAGGGAAATGGTAACAGGCACTAAATAAAGGAAATCATTTATGAGCTATTCTGTGTTAGTCATTGTCACTGCAGGCATCAGCTCAGTTGCTCCCCTTTGGAGGTTGGTGTCAATTGAGAAAGGCAACAGCGTGGGCATGTTCCATTTCACTGCAGCATTCTGTTCCTAATCAAGCTTTTATACAGCCCAAATTATGATCAGCCAGGCAGGATATTACAGGCCAGTAAAGAGTGTCAGCTACCTGACCATAAAATGGACTGACCTGTGCACCAGCTATATAGGTCAATGCACAGCAGTGTGGGGGTGGAGGTTTATTTAGCTCAAAACTGCCGGCACATTGATATTATGAACACTGGTCACAGCTGTGTAATTTACAAGACATTTACTTACATTACAGTCTTAAATTTGTTTCAGTCTCTTTTCGTTAATACATCAGCATAGGATGTATTTTAACACGCCCTGTATCCGCACACTGAAGTAGAGTCTGCTGTCACTGCCTGTTAAATGCAACAGCGACTCAGATCAGCTCAGATCACTTTGCTTCAATTAGATCCATTTGCTGAAACAAATTGAAAAAGCTGACCTCACCATTGCTTTTCATTTGATCTTTTGGGTCTGTGCAGGAGGAGCCATATGTCATGCTTAAGAAGTCTGACAAAGCGCTGGTTGGGAACGACCGCTTTGAAGGATTCTGCATCGACTTGCTGAAAGAGCTGGCCAACATCCTGGGCTTCACGTATGAGATCCGTCTGGTGCCTGATGGGAGATACGGCTCTCAGGACGAAAAGGGCCAGTGGAATGGCATGATCAGGGAACTTATAGAACATGTAAGTTGTACTTCATATTGTTTGCGTCACACACAATCCTCTGGGATATCACCCCCTAGAAACATAGAATTTTTGTTTTCACACTTTAGAGGGGCTGGTAGGCGGATTTTGTTACCTTTGGATAGCTAGTTATTTTCCACTTCTAGTCTTTATGATAAGCTAAGCTAATTGTCTGCTGGCTCCTACTTCATATTTATTGTACAGACATGAAAGTGATATCAATCGTCTTATCCATCTCTCAGCAAGAAGGCGATTTGAGAAAATGTCAAACTATTCCTTTATTATCTGCTGCATCTCTACAATAATGCAGCTCCATACACTGTATTAGTGTTTAACATCATCACGCAATCTTACAAAAGGATGCCATTGAACTGAATTGTAAGTTATGTCCTCTGTGTGGCCAGTGATATAGTTATGATTGAATACAAGTCAGTAAGAGCCTGCAAAGCTGTCAGTTACATTTATTGCACAATTACATCAAGGTTGCCTAAAAGTTACAAGTGTGTTGATGCAATTCGGTGAGACAGGCGACTTGCTTCAGCTGGATAAACCAGAAATCTACGATGAGCATGTGATACTGCATATATCGGTCACTGATAGGTGGACTGTGGGTCTATAACCAATAAATCTATAACCAATAAATGATTGAGAATTATTACATTTTGATGTAGCGTTTCTATTTTAATTCCATTCATATAGCACCACATAATAACAAAGTTATCTCAGGGCACTTTTTTGTATAGAGTAGGTCAAGACCAACTCTTATATTTACAAAGACCCAACAGTCCCACCATGAGCAAGCACTACACGACAGTGGCAAGGAAAAACTCACAGCTTTCTAAAAAGAGAAAATGGAGTTAACAAAAGAGAAGAAAAGAGAAACTCAAGCTCTACTTTTTATTTAGTTTTTTTTTTATTAATCACTGTATTTTAGGATGCACATTTTTCAAAAACTCTGTTAAGTATTTTATTTTTAAATGCAGTCCTTAATTTACTTGAAATATGAAAATAACATATTTATTATTAGAGTTCTTATTATTTATTACCCCTCTAGTTTTATATGAAAACTGAAAATAAGTGTTATTGAAATGTTATTGAAATTTGACTGCACACAGACGTTAATACCACTACTACTTCGTGGAACTAAATCATTTTTTTTAAACCTTTGCTTGAGAAGATTTTCTCTAACTGGACCTCTTTGAATTTTTATTGAATATCGCTTGCATATATTGTAAGGATACCAGAGAAGACACCGTCAGTCGTCTTGCTGAACTGTAGTGGGCAATCATACCTGTCTATGTCAAACTCAAAGCCTCAGCAGCCATGAAACAGCCTCATATCGAAGTGATGGTGGCAATTCTCTGCTGGCATTTCATAAGTGTCCCTGTCAGTGCTCTCTCTTTGTCCTCAGCCCCATCGGGTCAGCGCTGTACTCAGCTGAAAACTTGTAATAGCTTAAGTGGCATTTAGTGCAGGGAATCGTATGGCAGGAGTCAATGGCTTGGTGCTGAAAGGGTTGGGAAAGGTGGGCTCCCACTGCAGCACTTTATTTCTCCAGCCAAGCTTTTTGCTAGATCCATGTTAATAACAATAACCTTGAGGGGAACAAATGGATTACTAAAGGTAGAGAATACTGCCACAAAATGGAGATCCATGACTCCATCATTAAACAGCACATACGTTCTTTGTATTAGTCAGTTCTTTGGTTTAAAGGGAGAATGTGCAGGTGGTCTGTTCATTATCTTACAGCCAAATAGGGGGAATTGTTGTTGTTTGTGACATAAGGTTTGCATGTCTTTTGGGAAGATGTAGCATTTGGTGATTGAGACCTCTGGATGGAGCTTACTGTAAATATGAACATGAGCTGTTGAACCCATCCACTGCAATGAGTTGCTTGTGTTCAATAGGAAATTAATTGTATAGATAAATACAGTTAAAGAAATACATGACTTTTTAGAAAGTATGTACATATTTAAGTTGGTTTTCTTTAGGTCTATTGCCTTTGTAAATAGCAGCTGAAGTGAAGATTAGAATCTATACTGCTTGTTATTGCTTTTACTGCTCCTTATCGCATGACTAAGGACGCATGACGTCTTCTTTGTGGATTTTTAGAATGTTCTATTTTGTGGTCTAGTGCTTTCCCTACCCTTGTTGGTATGGATAAGCTGATCGTGATTCAGCAGACCTGAAACACAAACTTTAAGGCAAGCTCAAGAGATCTGACCCTGGACTGAAAAGGGGTCAGTATGGCTACAGATTTCTTGAGAGTAAACTGCAAACTACCACATCTCCTTCACTGAGGTAATAAGTTTGGGCTGTATTTCTTCCCAAGAACTGTTACATGAACTGTAAATTGCTATTTTCCTATATATCTATTCTATACAAAATACTACTTATTTATCTTTCAAAATACTACTTATTTGCTTTTTTATCTGTTCAGTTTGTATTCATAACTACTTTCTATTAACCTTTTAACCCCCCACTGTAATACAGATAGATAAGATGGGTAACAGGTTACTGGTTATCAGTGCCTTTACTTAAGAAACGGGTCAGAGAGTTAGATACGGTCTGAGGTACAAAACAGTTGATCTTAGCTGATAGAATAGGGCTGAAAAAGAAGGCTTGTGCATTCATACTATCGGCTCACAAAGGGTACCCTCATAAATCATAGTTGCATTACAGAATTACACAAAACCATTTGTCTAACATCTTTTTAGGAGATTTTTTTATAATTTGTAAGCTTTCATTCATCCCTGTAGTTCATCAAGTTTTGTCACACAGTGAAGGTGATGTGACAGAAACATAGCAGACATTTGTAAATGAGTGTTTGCCTTTATAAATATTTTTGGATGGATATGTTACTACTATGCGATTTACTCCCCATGTTACTAAAACTGCAGCATTGAAAAGTGCAGCGATTTAGCATTGTGTAACATACAGCCCTTTATTTTCCTCTGTGTAGTCACAAAGCTCACTGCAGTGCCAAAGGGCACTGTTTGGAAGATGCTAAATCATGCAATAGGCCTTGTTAAACTTGATTTAGTCACAATAGATGATCACTTTAAGCATGCTGTGATGCTGATGTTAATAGCATGCTTAGCACATCATTTGTTTCTGTCATGGCAATTAATATTTGCTTCGACAGACGGTTGGAGTCAGCCCACATCCTCTTTGTCTACACAGACAGATACGGTAGTCGATTACATTTAGGTCTGAATGAGGATCTACACCCGTTTATTTGTACTTAAGTAAAACACTGTTGTATTTTTATACTCATCTAAGGATGTTTTGATAATTAAGGGAAGGACAAGTGTGGTTTTGATTTTTTTCTGAGACAGCAGGATGACCTGGTGGTGAGAGTTGCCAAACCATAGCTGCAAGGGCTAAAGTTCAACTGCCTCTACAGCAAAATTGTCTGTCCTGCCTGCCAAGAACCCTTGAGTAAATCACAGTTCCAGGCCCCCACGCTTTGAACGCACTGCTTATGCAGAGCAACAATTTCTTGATTGCATTGCATATGCTTCATCATTAGCCATTTGTATATTTTGATGTGAGAATGCATTGTATAAAAGGGCTCAGGCAGGCATATACATACACTGGTGTGTACAGAAGTGTCACACTAATTCCTCACCAGGGGTACATGTATAACTGGCCAATCAAACATGTTATATTCCCTCAGCATCTCTGTAGCAAAATAAAATTGCTGCTTGTTATCTGCGGGTAACCATTGCGTAGATCAGCAAATGTGCAAAATATGCTCTTATATCTGCTCTAAATATTTATAAAATGAACAAAGAGGAGCAGCGAAACGGCACTATATGTAAGTGCTGTGCAATCCATATATAAACATTGTGATTGCAAGCTGTAAAATGCAAATACAGATTGAATAGAATAGTAAATGTTTGTTGAGGGATAAAAAGCATTGGTTGTAAGCAGAATGTAATTACTAGCCTATATGTTTAGAGCTGGAGCAAATGCACTAATGTCTTACGTTGTCATCAATCAGTTCACAAAACAAAGAATAGGTATATGTTCAGTATACAGTCAGTAAATTGGAAATGCATGGAAAATGTTAGGTGTAACTTAAACTAACATAAATCCTCCAGGCTGTCATCAGGTGAGGAGGTCCGGAGGGAGAACACCACTAAGCCCACCATCTGCAAACCCAGATAACACTGAGCCATGTGGCACACAGCAGGGCACTATCAGGTTATCTTGCTTGTGCCCAGTTTGTGTGCCTAAGCAGTAAGCAGAACAAGGACATGCGGCATGTATATTAGCCCACCGTAGGGATGTCTGGAATCGCATGCTGGTTGATCTTCTGGCTGAGTGGCAGGTTGGTTCAAAGCGGCAGTTGGCAGCAGAGAACAGAGGGAGCAGTATGTGATGTACAAATGTTAATAGTTTAAGAGAGACAGCAGATGCACTGCAGGATGCACTGGTTTTCCTATCTTTCCATCTCTTAAGAGGCCACCGTGTATTTAGCCACCATGGTGCTGACCACAGGAGTACCTAATGCACAGTGCCACACTCAAAGTGGAAATGGTTTTTTTTCTGACCTTTGTTTACTGCTATGCGGTAGTTATCACGTGAATCTGAGGGAAAGGGTTGTCTAAGCCACGGGGAAAGTGAAATTCATGTTATGCCTAGCCTTGAGGTCTAGAAACCGAGTATTTATGTATTATGTTTCAAGTTGTTAAAAAAACGAATAGGATACCGTACATCTGTTCAGAAGAAGACAGCAGGACATGTCTGACAATACAGATCATTTTCTTTTGATGTGTGTGTGTGTGTGTGTGTCTGGAACCAGCAGATTCAATTCCTGTAGGGTTGGGTCTAATGGCTTAGCATAAAGTTCCAACACAAACATGAGATCTCATTTTACTTGGCAAAAATGCTGTACGGTGAGCTGTTGTATAAACAAGCCGTGTTCCTCTCTCATCGCTCAGTATGTAGGAAGAAAAGAAAGCCTCCCTTTGTGAGTTGTGCCGTTTCTTGGAGGAAAGAGGTATCCGAGCGTGAACCAAGCAGTTGGTTTCATTAACCTCCTGTCCAGACATGGTGCAGGGGAGTTGTGGGAGCCGCCAATTTAAATGGTAACCTTCCGAATATGCAGTCATACGCATATAATAGGTGACGGCAACTTATCTGTCTTGCTCAGCCATGTCCATTGCGTAATGCTATATAGTGTCATATGTCATGTTAGTGACACTAGATAATGGCTTTATAGATGGAACTGCAACGGATACATTGGAACGATGTCTCTACTTTCTTCTAAGTTTTTGGGTTTGTTTTTTTACAGAAAATGTCAGCCACGTATCATTGTGTGTCTCCAAATTTCAAACCATTGTATCCAAATCTCATGGCAACCCAGCCAAAGGTTATTGAAATATTTCAGTGTGGACTGAAGTGGTGGTCCAACAGATGGACATGTCACCTCTACAGCCACACTAGCTTGCTAACTTTGCTAAAAACAAATAAAATGAAATTTTCGAAGATGAAAATAGGAATCAGAGCAATTGTCCATTTTTTTCCACTACAGAGAGCAGACTTGGCAGTTGCCCCTCTCACCATCACCTACATGCGTGAAAAGGTCATCGACTTCTCCAAGCCCTTCATGAGCATGGGCATCAGCATCCTCTACCGCAAACCCAATGCCACCAACAACGGCTTTTTCTCCTTCCTGAACCCCATGACTCCCGACATCTGGGTCTACATCCTCTTGGCCTACCTGGGTGTTAGCTGTGTCCTCTTTGTCATTGCCAGGTAAGTCACATGTTACCTGCCATTTGTCCTAACGGTCTTTCATACATTTTCCATGAGGTCTCTCAATAGACAGTAATTTACTCTGTTATCATAGCAGTCTGAGATTTGAGTACACCAGCCAGTTTCTCATACTGTGTTAGCTGCTGGGTAGTGATCAAGGCAGTTATGTCTGCATGGAAGGAGGAATAGAAAAAAGTCTCATTCGGTGTGCAATTTCTTGTTTCCTGTGTGATGTCTTTGGAATTGGCAATGCAGCTTTAAACGATGCACCTTAAAATGATCGGTTAAAAATACTTGCCGAAGCACAAAGTTATAACTTCTAATTATCATATTTTGCAGTACAAAGAATACTATACACACCTGATGTGGAATTTCATCAGAAGAGGCTATTTATAGTTTATCATCAGCATTTACATTGAAAAATGAAATTCCTGGCAGTAATAGGTCATAAAATTATCATGGATGGAGATTATCCGTTTGATTGGCTGAAAAGTATCTCACTTGTAAATTATTTTTTTGGGTCATGAATATGATGAATATCCTGTTAGTATCATTGTCAGTATTTCCTGCTGCTTGGCATGCAAAGTGGTGCTTGAGGAAGTTCTAGAAAAGCAGCCACTGAAAGGGGTTCTGGGGCTTGAGAGCAAACAGCTGCACTCCTCTATCCTCATTTGTTGTTGTGAGACCAAACAGATTCTGGAGTGGCTTCACATAAGTACAAAATCATCTTAAATTGTTGCATCAGTTTTTTGGAGGCCCGCCTAGCTAGCTGAAAAGCTGCATCCCTAAAAGTGCATCATGTGAGCATAAAACAGACAGCAGTGAACAATAGAAGGGCTACTTCAGCACCACTAGGTCATTTTAAATGCTGGACAGAGGTGTCAAGACAACATTAGGCAGAAAACACTTTGGTTTACAAAAGACCTGCTGCAACATAATAATTATGTTGCAAGGTACTTTGTATTTATTTATCGATAGTTGTAGATAAATTATATGTAAAATCTACTGTAGTGGTTATGTGCCAGTAAAAAAACTCTGCCCATATATATATATCCAGTGTGTGTAGGCTCTGCTCTTGGCGCACAGCTAATACTGTTGTTTAGCAGGCAGTTTTGTATAAGGTTGTTCTGTACGCAGTGTGAACCAAGCTTATGGCTCTGTTGCCAGCACAACCTTTTTAGAAATTAGCAGAGAACCATGGGAATTTAATCAGCTGCATCCAAAATAGTGAACAAATGCATTGTTTTCTTCTTCATTTGTGCCCTGTTTAAGTCTAGTTCAAGTATAATTTGAATGTGCATAAAGCCTCTGCTATTTTCCAAACCTCTTCACTGTCACATATTATTTGACCATGGCTTTCAATTTAACGTTAAAGTAAAACAAAATGAGACTGAAGTAATTAATTGAAATGATAGGGAGTGCCACATTTGTACAACAGCCGCCCAAGGCCTCTCTGATGTCTGTAAATGTTATTAAGGGCACATGAGTTGGGAATGTTAAGAGAAACACTTTGAGATGAAAATACTAGTGAGTATACAGTATTTGAGTAGTAGTCATTTTAATGCACAAGAAACAAAAACTAGGCAAGTAATATATCCCCCTCTTATTGTCCATCAGTTCAGATCAGATTGCTTAACTAAGATGAGAAATACTTTCATAAGAGACTCCATTATAGAGCTGTTTCATGATTAAACATCTGTCCGGTTTAATGTCTCATTAAAATAGACTGCTGACAAATTAGAAAATATTTCTGGGGCATGTTATTAGACTGAAGTGTATCTATCTCTTCAACAATTGAAATTTCACTTAAATCTTTCTAGGTTAGTCTCACTATGGGCCTTTAGACCTAAAAAGATGCACTTGTGGACCATTTAAGTTACTTATGTGGCTTTTAAAGAAAAAGGCATTATCATTAGCATTACCTCTCATCAAAGTAACAGATGCCATTTTGGAGAGATACTATCTAAGGGATGCAATTCTACTTAGCAGAACCCCCGGTTAAAGAGCCAGAAAACTATTTTTCAACTTACATAAATACATTTTGAAAGTTAAAGTAGTGACATTTAGCATGTTTTATCTCAGCATCTGACTTGCATCTTGCATCAGCATCTGACTTTGAAAATGACTTGTGCAATAAAAGGTGTGCAGCATTATCAGCAGGTGTCACACTAAATGGCAGAGATATGGAAAGATGCATGTTTTATGGTTTCATGTGACTTTAAGAGGATTCTTCATACCTCACATTTTCAAACATAACGTTTTATACCCTCTGGAAAATTATATTTTTATGCTCTGTTGGTCACCTTTTAAGCACATAAGAAATAGTTAAAAGGATATCTGAAGGTAAGGCTAAACCAGGACCAGTTTATTTTTTAATGCTTTTATGTGACATTTGATAATAGATTAACTTTTTTACATTTAACCAGTGAGACTAATGCATATAAACAACTTACAATTGTATGGGTGGGTAATCACATTGTTCCCTACATGTTATGACCAAACTCAAAGTCACATTATTAAAGCTGCACTAGTGTTTTTATGTCAACAATGGATCAAATGACAGTGTTAAATTTGAAAGCTGCTGCTCATAGTGATAAACTTACAAAAAACTCACCCAACTTTGCACTTCCCCTGAGCTTTAAAGAGCTTTTTAATGTCTTTCAGCTCATTGTTTTGGTTTTACGGCCCGCAACTTTAAGGTTTTGATTCCCTCTTAATGTTCTCATCAACCTTGTTTCCAGCAGTGGTTTTCAGTGACAAAGCCCTGATAAACCGGCTGCACACTGACTGCCCAGCATCAAAAGACAGCCAAAAAAAGCGACTAACTGGTGAACATAATGGTGCATGTAGCTCCTAAAAAAACATATTTTTCTTAGTAGTAGGAGTAGGTGGTCTGTAGTCGTTTTGTTTCTCCAATCCAAAAGGCGGAACTCGAAAATAGCTGTAACTCTCAGAATAGCTCTCAAGCAAATAGGATTCAGTTTTTGAGGAGGGAATGGTGTTCATGAAGGATGAAAATGCAAGAATGATGATATCATTCTCAGATTCTAAGATCTCATAAGCGATTAAGATTTAAAAACAGCATTCCAACTGCCTGTCTCATTTTCAGGTTCAGCCCTTATGAATGGTACGACGCCCATCCCTGTAACCCCGGATCAGATGTGGTGGAGAACAACTTTACTCTCCTCAACAGCTTCTGGTTTGGAGTCGGTTCCTTAATGCAACAAGGTATGGTGTCGCACACATCCTCTTACCTGTCAAAAACAATACTATCACCCCCCCGTTTTCTGTGCACTGCTAGCTCCCACTTCCTGCGTCTTAAACTGACAAGCTCCATGATTTCCATTCTGTGACTGTTTCATGAGACATTTACCTGTCAAGAACAACCTCAGAGCTCAGTCTTACATGACAAAAGGAAAGCTGTTGTCACCTACCTGATGTTTAAAAAGGAAAGAGTATGTGCCAGGCACTTGTCAGGGATTGTCAACTGTGGATGGAAAACATTTATTTCCTCGTAACGCATTCGCTGGCCCTGCTGAAGAGTTTGAGTGTTGGGACGAAAAGGGTACGTTCACGAACATGTCTGACAAATGCCAGCTGTCAGCCATGCTAGAACTGGCTGGTGTGATGTTTTCAACGCTGTATGACTTGCACTGAGAGTGACCCGCTGTAGAGAATCCATATGTCTCATGTCTAGCTGTCCGACAAGTAGCCTACCAATTAAATGTCATTGTGTAATTTCTTGTTTGATACCAGAGTTTAATTTTGAAAGCAGTCAGAATAAAAGAAGCACTTTCTTCCCAGCCCTAGAACCTAACATGTATTGCTGAACCTCCCACTGCAGATTTCATTCTACCCTTTGACTAATAAAACCAAAGGGATACAAACAAGTTTTCACTTGCTAGGTGTCCCTTAAAGGGGTGAGTAAGCAAATGAAGGACCTGAAATTGCATAATGAAGTCAACTGTGGGGGAAAAAGGCCCAAGTAATAAAATGTTTAACCTCAGTGTAACAAGACAAATCAAGGAGGCTTAGTGAGACTCGGCAGTGGATCTTTGCCCGTAAGGATAGCAAACACATTCAGCAATTCATTAAGCACAGAAGCTCGGCAGCACTCTTGTGAAACTGCATAGCAGCTCTGCCAATTTGCCAGTGCAGGCAGAGGGGCTACGAGTGTAGCACCAGCATGTCGGGGAAGGAGAGAAAAGAGAGAATCAAACCAAAATGAGCTAGTTAGTAGCCTGTATTATTAAACTAAACAGTGGAGAATTCCCTATTATAATTTGTATCGTGGCTCACAGTGTTGTCTGTCAATGCCTGAACACCAGCGTTTCTCAAATTAACAATAGCTAACTTACACTGCTCCTAATCAGTTTTTATTCAGTTATCTGAGTATGAATTGTAACATGTGATGCCTATTTTCATTATGTTGCATGTTGTTACCACATGATTTGCATAAGGAGCATCATCGAAAATGTCTGAATTTCAAATCGACAGAGTGATTCTGGCTTTCTGTGACACTCATTTGTGCGACAGTACCTTGTAACACATGCTGCACGGTGGTATCTGCAGCAAGGTATGTTTTGTCTGTGTCACATAAACAGACATCCCCTGCTTGTCTGCCAAACACGGTGACAGCAGCCGAGACGGAAGCCATTTCCTTGACATGTTTAAAATGCAAATGGACGTGTTTGAGGAGATCCAAAAAAAATCTACCAGCTTGTCTGTGGGAGGGAGGTGTCATAGACAACACAAAGAACACAAAATATGAGGAGGTGCAAAAGCAAACACTTTGTGCACTTCAAATGCATTCTTGGGGGTCTCAGTAAGCTTTTGCTCACAACAAACATATGTGTGATCATTTCCCGTAAATTGGTTTCCCCATGCAAAATCATTTTTGAAACTATGTTTGATTTTTTACTTGATGTATTCCCAATTCTTTCATTTTGACTGACATTATTTCTTGATTTTCTAAATATATTGCTATTCTAAATATTGTATTCAATATTCGGTTCTTTATGCAAGAAGTAACCTGTGGTGGCATTTCGTCTGTGGTTAAGAAACTGGAGCTGTGACTTTACCGCTTCTTGAGATTGAGATCAAGATTTACTTGCAATGGAATAAACAAGTGTCATTATTTAAAAGCAATTATCAACTAGTTAAAGCCTCAAGCTCTGAAAGGGAGTTTTTGTGCGATGACTCCACAGAGAGAATGCTAAGTGCAGATAATCATTCTCATGGGAAAGCCTAGTTCTCTCATGTTAAGGTGAGGCGTTGCTAGTGGGCAGAAAAACTCCAGAAAACCAAAGCATCATGTTTAGTTCGATGCACCACTGAATCCAAATAAACAGTTCACCTAGACTGACATTTCACAAAGCATCATTAGATACAAAACAATACTTTATTCAAAGGGAAATAGCAGTGTCTTCATGATTTCCTCTTAAGAAGTGTGTTCTATAGTGTTAGTAGAGACTATAGAAATAGTGCATCTATTATACTTTCACATTAACTCCCCTTTTGTATATAGTATTCACAGATGTCGCACGTAGCAGGTTACACACTAAGAAATTAATTACCAATGAATTATTTAACTACTTTAATTGTTTCAACCTCACTCAACAAAAGTATAAAATAATTGACAGTTTCCCTGAGTGTTGGTTAACTAAGAATATTTATACATCACAGAGAAACTGTAAACATAGATAGAACAGAGACCAAAAGCTTTAAAACTCCATGTCCACCTCGGATGATCCGAACAGAGTTGAAAATGTAACAGAACTGTTTTTCTCACACCTCAACTAAAACAGTTCAAAATTCAAGTCTACTTTTTAATATTTAAATAAGGTCCCTATAGCCACATTTGAAGCTAGTAAGTGACCTTGAGGAAAGATTTTTGTCAAAGCGCTTTTCAACCATCTTCTGGGAAATTAAAATTGTATAAATGATGCTAAACAAATATTTAATCAGTTTATTTACAGTTAAATGTGCTTTCAGTAATATACGGCATTTTCTTCTAACAATTTAACAGTGAATTCTACACATTACCAAATGAGGTTTTGCACAACCTCAACTATAAGTAAAAAATAAAAGGTAGCACAGCTCATATTTAAAATGTAATTAGTATCTTATGCTCCTGACAAATGGACAATAAGACAAGATACAATGGTTGTTTGTTACTGCTGGATGTTAATCAAAATTTTGTCAGTTGAGAGTTGTCGTGGGCTATTTTTACTCGGCTGCATAAACGTTATCTCATGTAGCTAACATTGGCTCCTTTTCCATGTCCAGCACATATAATGTTGTAAGCTGCATAACATACTTAAAACAAAATAGCTCTGTGTTTCAGCAAATATGCTTATTCACTTTCATTTTGAGAGAAGACTATGGAGCTGGAGCCAGGTAATTAGCCTAGCATAAAGACTGTTGCCTGTAGCCTGGCTCTCTATATGAGATAGTATTGCTGTTTACTCATTTAAAGCTCCTTTTGCAGGTCTTTTGTTCAGTCAATTCAGATAATATGGCATAAAAAGGCTTTATATGTTTTTGATTACAAGTACATTCCTGAGCCTGGTCACCAAAATATAAATGTCTAGGCTCTGTTGCTACAACAACAAATCCCACATTGATATTTGCACTTGTGTGTTGTACAGTGTTTTGTATATTGTCTTAGGCAACTATTTACAGCATTCATGTGAATCAGCAGTGCAGCAGTCAGTGAGATATGATGTTTTGGGTCCTGAAATAGTATTAGTATCGTTTTCCCTGAAAGAACATTTATATTTCTTTGGTTTACAAGACAGAAGTCCTTCCTCAAGGAAATGTATAGCATATTGACACCATTTTATTTCCCTGGCACCATATGACGGATCTGCTTTTTGTATTTATTAGAGTGTTCTGATGCAGCGCCATATACTGTTCCCTGCTGACAACAGCGCTTTATAGTGTGGGATTCAATTGAGTTACCCGTTGCTTCACTTCACTTTAAGTGCAACCAGAGAATGCATCTGGATCTTCCCTCTCTGAAGTCATTGCGAATTAAGGGATGCTACTGTCTTCCCTTGTTTGTACCCATGTAGAGACTTCGTCAAACCACAAAGGACAAATCCAATCAAATTTGGTAGAAGAGGTTAAAGAGCTGACCACTCTGCCCCCCTTCTGTGGGCTTGTTACTCTTTAGAATTGCCCTCATAAATCTTCCCAGTAAAGTAACAGAGTGCTCAAAGCACAAGGGTATTTTAAAGGTTGTCAGAGATGAGATATAAAGTAACTTTAACACCAGTCAGTGAGCCATTGTAAACATAGTATTACTCAGCAAAGGACCACTCAAAGTCAAGGCTGATGTAGATGTGTACTGTCAGTCTGGCTAGCTACTATGTCTTGATTTTTCTTTTTCAATTTTTTTTATACAGACAGCAGTAATCTGTTTGCAAAATACATTAGTGTGTACATCCAGTAAACCTAATGAGCTATATTAAATTGCATAATAGGAACATGGTAGGAATTATAGTTGTGTGAATTACATGTGACATGTCAACAGAAATACCTAGAATTACTTGATTAACAGAATCACTGCAATGTAATGGACAGATTTTGCTCATTTATATTATATATATATATATATATATATATATATATATATATATATATCACATCCTACCTTGATACTGTTTTCACAGATCAACTTGTATGCCGGTTCACCAAAACTCATTTTAGACAAAGATTCAGTAATACACTAGGATCAACTGCAAATGCTAATAATCCTCACTAGATAAATCTAAATTGGTAACTTAATGTCGGCAGTGCTTTAGCAGTAGAAAGCTGTTAAGTGTGATTACAGTGGTGAACAGTTGCCTAATTGCAGAGTATGAATAAGGCTCTACAGGAAAGCTTTCCTCCATTTTATAGTTATAATGATAAATGCAGTGAATGCTGGACCTAAAACTACAGCATACCACAAATAATGAATAGGGTGTGGGAATAGTTATTATATTCCCTATAATATATACACATATCTATAAAAAATACAAAATTCCCTATATTATTTTTTTCAATTAAAACACATTTTGTTAGAACTCAAAGCAATGTGAAATGATAGTCATCTGAATCAAATGTATGGAGTTTCATAGAGCACACAGTGAACCTGAAAGGTTTTCATAAAATGAGAAATGCTTTTCTAGCTAATGCAGAAGACTGAGGTACATACAATTTACTGGTCTGATCTGTCTATTCTGAATTCTTCGCTTAGAGTTTGGCTAAATTGCCAAACTGGCTCCGTTTTCTGTTTCCTCACTGACAGTAACTTGATCAACACCAGCGGCACTGCCAAAAACATTTGCAGGCTAATTACCAAAAACGCAAGCGATCATGTTTCTGCATTTGTTTAGTTCAATTACAGTGTTGGCAGGTACAATTTTATCCAGTTAATTGCTTAATACTCTCTCACTTTGTGTTGCGTACAGGCTCAGAACTGATGCCCAAAGCCCTGTCGACCAGGATCATCGGTGGGATCTGGTGGTTCTTCACACTCATCATCATATCATCGTATACAGCTAATTTAGCAGCTTTTCTCACTGTGGAGAGAATGGACTCGCCTGTGGACTCAGCCGATGACATCTCTAAGCAGACCAAGATTGAGTATGGTGTGGTCAAAGACGGCGCAACCATGTCATTCTTCAAGGTATAGTACAAACAGTGATGAAGAGTAGTTATGATTGATATTTTATCACTATGAAGTTTTATATTTAAATATTCCTATTATTTATATATATATATTCCCCAGTGTGATCTTAATTCCTACAGCAAAGGCAAATACTCCAGCTCCATCACTTCTCTGCAGTGTTTGATGTGTTCTTCCATAATGATTTTTTTATTCCAAAGTTTCAGCGTTTGCCTGCAGGGTTTTTGACTTTATTTTATTATTTTGAGCTTTGCTTTAGATGCTGCTGCTGACGTGGTTCTGAATAACACATGTAACAGACTTACAGTTTCTCAGAGTAAGAAAATGAAAACACTGCACATTTCCATTGAACACAGTCAATAAGTTTATGACATTCAGTAGCAACAAAGCAGCAAATGGATCCTTCCAGGGCATCTGTCTGCCCCAGTTTTAATGCCCCCCAAAATTTCTAGTTGAGCTCATGAATACTGTGTTCCTCATTGCTTTATCTGCTGAACAGTGTGTATACTGGACCCCCCCAGCTTTGATTATGTAATTAGTTTCAGAGGTTTTGCTGATATTATGTACGTGAAGTTTATCGTGTTTATAAGGTAAAGTTTTTAAAGTATTTTGTTACTAATCACAATCCTGTAAGATTGCTTACTTTTTGCATTGCATCCCATGAATATGAAATGTCCTGTAATGATAATTGATGCGCTGGATTCAACACAACTCATTGACATTTTGAAGAGAAATCAACCTTCAGTTCCTCTAAAAAGCTATATAAAAAGAAAGTTTTAAATCATTCTGTGTACGTTGATAAATTGTAATTTGTAGCGTCATAAATAGAAGGTGACGCAGGTGTGTAATTACCTCATCAGAGTTGCATGGCTCAAGTGCCCTCTGCTGCCTCTTGCTCTTACAGAAAGGCTTAATGATGTCGACTCAATGAGGCAGAGAAACATGATAAATACAGAGGAGACTGTGGAGTAGATAAAGGCTTTGCGGATGTACCATGTAACTGGATGGATTTAGTCCTAGACGTATGCCTCGGCGACACACTTAACTGTCTGTGGTTTTTGTTTCTTGAATCCTCTCAAATGTGGCAGAAGAAGTAGCTTAAGAAGAGTCCACTCAAATAACTTGCAACCAGGTGGTAGCAGGCGGTTAGTTATGAGCCAGGTGTGCTTCTGTGACATCGAAACAAGAATACATGTCCAGAGACAGCTACTTCATATTGTGGGTGTTGATTGTGGCAACATCAACAAGTGACACATCTTTGCTTTATTAATTCGTTTGCGAGTTCTGTTGTGATTCACTCCTTCCACGAGACATTGGATTGCTGTAGAAATGTCTCTGTGGTTTGTCACTTCTCCTAATTCAGAACCCACTATGCTGTAGTTACACTTTACACCTGACATATACAACTCTAAACATGCATCCTGGCCACAAAAGACTAAAACAATATAATGTTAAATATCTATTAGATATATGAATAATTCGCCAGCAAGACAATATTTTAGTCATGGCTGACCAGGTAATCTGATAGCTTACAAGAATCTAAATAATGTAGTGTAAGTTGGGGGAACCCCGGTAGATCACCTGGTAGAATACGTACCACATACTAAGGCTGAGTCCTTACTGCAATGTTCCGGGTCAGCTCCTCCCTCTCTTCCTCTTCCTCTCTCTCTCACTCTTCCTCTCTCTCTCTCGCTCTCTCTCTCTCTCTCTCTCTCTCTCTCTCTCTCTCTCTTTCTCTTTCTCCCACTATTCAATAAAGGCAAAAATGCCTGAAAACATACCTTTAAAAAACACAGAAAAAACAGTACAAGTTGATATGTCAGTGGCATTATTCTACTGCTGAAACAAACCCATTGCATTAGAAACATAATCAGAGGTTGGCAGCCACTGTTGGCCAGTAGGTTGTCACATCACCTGAAAGCCCTCTCATGAGTAGCTGCTTTTTTGTTAAATTGCACATTGTATCAAGAGCATTGAAGGGCACATGTAAACAAGTCAGCTGCTTCCAAGAAAAATTGTTTTCACCTACTGTTAAAAGGTTAAAGGAAATTACTGGATCTGGTTGAATACCATTTTGCACTCTTAGCAAAGACAAGGGGTCAATACGGAAGCATTCTTTATCATGAGAACATGTTGAATTACACATTGCACCAGCTGTTGCCATATGGTATAGTTCCCTTTCTGACCTTACCTACTCATCTGGGAGGTAAAAAGAAATAAATAAATTACTAAATCTAGTGACAAAGATGCCAACTTGGCAACACTTGCTACACACCCTAATTGGTACTTTTAAGTTTTAATATTAGACTATCATATCGCTTTAAGCAACCAGGAATGTGCGTTTTCTGTAGTTACACATAATGGAGGGCTTCTTATAATAGCATCTTTCACAATTTGAAATGGCCTATAGTCTTTAGACAGTAATTATCTAGGATTAGACATGGCATAAATGCGACCTCGTACAAAATTGCATGAAATACCACATAGCCTGATGCAAGACTAATGGAGAGGCATTCTAATATTGCTGCTTCGGTAGCACTTATGAGAATAGATGTGCGCAAAGCTTCAATTTACTGTGCTTCAATCCTGTGACAATGGAGGAGTAGGAGTAATCATATAAATCTATCTGGTCAATGTTTAAAGATTCTGTATTTTAAAAGGTGTAAATGAACAAATACTATAAGCATCATGTTTGCATGACATTTTCTGTTTCTAGCATTTAAAAAAATCCCCATTGGTATAAAAGTTATTTCTGCATTCATCAGGGCTGCAGAGGGACTAGCAATATTTCATGGTTAGCTGTAAATTTAGCTTTAACACCTTGGGCTATAATGTTTTGAAAGTAATTATGTTCCAGCTCAACCTTTTCTTTAGTGGTAAAAGCATTGTATATTTTTCAGCTACCTTTTCCTCCCCTGCAGCCAGGGAGATTGTTCAAAATGTTCAAAAAAGTTCAAAGGGAAATTTTTTTAAACAGGCTCTTTCCATCCCTTACAGAGATCTAAGGTTTCTACTTTTGAGAAGATGTGGGCCTTTATGAGCAGCAAGCCAAGCACGGCACTTGTGAAGTCTATTGAGGATGGGATTCAGAGGGTACTGAAGTCTGACTATGCCCTCATTATGGAGTCCACAACTATCGATTACATCACAAGGAGGAACTGTAACCTGACACAGGTGGGAGGGCTCATCGACAGCAAAGGCTATGGCATCGGCACTCCCCTCGGTAAGACCTGCGAATGACCAGATAATACATTTGAAGCTAGCAAGTAATAAAGTATTCAAGCCCTTTTTACAAGTTTGCCTTTTGAAGTGTGAGGGTAAGGGATTGCTTTTTAGACAACGCAGCATCGTAAGAGGTGTTTTTTTAGCTACTATTGAGACAGTATGTCATAACGTGTTTATGAACCTTATTATCACAGAATCCAGCTGGTGTTCCTTTCAAAGTAAAATAGGCCTTATGTTGCTTCCAGGCTCCCCGTACAGGGACAAAATCACCATAGCAATCCTAAGCATCTTGGAGGATGGGCGCCTACACATGCTGAAGGAGAAGTGGTGGAGTGGGAGCAGCTGCTTGGATGAAGAGCGTCGCGAGACAGGCCCCATGGGTATCCAGAACCTGGGTGGTATATTCATTGTGCTGGCATCTGGCCTAGTGCTGTCGGTTTTTGTGGCAATTGCTGAATTCATCTACAAGCTAAGGAAGACTGCAGAACATGAGCAGGTATATATCCCCATAAATCACATTTTCTTAATTCGATTTTTATTCTGTGGTTTGGATTGATGGAAAAAAAAATCTAACATTAATTTAATTACACTCCACAAGGGTTTCTTCCACCCCTGATTTTAGCAAAGAAGTTGCTAACCATGCCTATTTTGTTATGATACTTATTCCACATAGCCTCTAAACCAAAGCTGTGCTCTATTCATGGCTTTTAGTTCAAACATGTTATAAAAGGATTTGCATGCCTTTGGCTAATCCCTAGGAGTACTTGGCCATAACACCACAACATTTACTTATTTTAACAGGCATAATTGCAAATTGGAGCATAGAGAATTAATCCATTATTAATCATTGGAGATGTCAGAATAGCATGAACCCTTTACTGTTGTTAATCACTAATTTGTGTCATGCTAAGTGGAGTAGTTGCATGCATGCTCATGCACCATACTTGTTCACTCTTTCTGACACAGCAGCAATAATGAAGCGTGTGCAGGCTACATGTGGTGGTGCGATTTGACATTGCTGACAGCCACGGATGCACATACACACATACACACACCAGCAGTAACACAGCATGAATGTTATGTTCTAATGCATTTTGTGCTCTGTAGACTGTCGACACTCTCTGCTGTCAGAACAATTTAAAGCTAAGGCATTTACCCCCCGTCCCTTTCCCCTCGTCTCCTTCTTGCGCCCCTCCCCGCATCCCCATTTTTGCCCAGAGGTCTTTGTGCAGTGCCATGGTGGACGAGATCAGACTGTCGTTCACCTGCGAGAGGCGGGTGAAACACAGGCCTCAGCCTCAAGTCATGGTGAAGACGGATGCAGTGATCAACATGCACGCTTACAACGACCGACGACTCCCAGGAAAGGACAACATGAGCTGCAGCACTGGGATGACTCCCGTGTTCCCATGACAATGTGTTCCCCCCAGGGCAAGAACCTCCTGAGCAATGTGTCAGGGGTGGTGCCAGAGACTAGAGACAATGGCATAGACGGGATCACCAGATTCACCATTAACCACAGTGACATGGGGACACTAACAAAACACGGGCAACTCAAAATGGCAGCATCAGCCACACAGGTATGACAACATTCACCACTGTATTCCAAACCACAAGAGGTAAAAGAAATAGTTAAGGGAGGTTCTGGGAAAACAGTATACCCAAATAATCAGTCTCAAGTCTGATGTTTACGTGCGCAACACAAACATAGAAGAAAATACACATCATTCAAGGAATCCTCAATCAGTGAAAATATGGACTAAAGCAAGAAGAAAAGCTTTGTTAAGAATGGCAATAAATGACAGATGTACATGGAGGACAAGAAAGAGCAGTTGTCGTTGGAGATCAGTTTTGCCACACGTACAAATTATAATATTAAGTTCTTACCTTTATCCTGTTGATTTACACAAACTCCTGAATGGCCTTTGATGGCGGAAAATAATGTTACCTCAAACATGCTGTCCAGGCTTGGTTGGTTATCTTTGAGTCAAGATCTTTTGAAAGCATGGTTCACAGGGACAATAACCTGTGACAATACCCATTCAGTATCTGCAGTATTGTAATTGGTGGATACCCACAGCGAGATACAACTGTTCAACAGTAAATATATGTCTAAAGTTGTCAAGTGAAATTAACTATATTGTAACACAAGCAATTAATCATTGATGCAAAGCTAAGCTGGAAGAGGGAGACATCTTTGTTAAGAGATTCCACTATGGACCATTGGATGATGTTGTTATGGGATTAGATTTATTTGAGCAGAAGTACATTTTACGTCAAAATCATTTTGTACATGATTGAATTTTAAAATCAGTTAAATTGCCAAAGATCTGACCATTCAACTGAACTATATACAGTGCAGTATGGGCCAGTTCCTCCTCATTTAGCCTTTTAAATTGCACTTATATTGTGTTTAGTGTAAATTGGAGTTGTTTAAATGGAACTACTAAGGGATCTTGCTATAACGGTTTTTCCAGCCATGCAGCCATGGAAGTTCTTTTTATTTGGCACAGTCATTATATTGTATTTGCTGGTTTTGCAAACCACCTCACATCAAAATATTATCAATACTGTAATGTAAAACTATAATTCCATACGACGCATATGGATAAAACAGCAGAATTTCTTAAAACATAACCTTGGTCCTGCATAATTTCCAAAAGGATAATCATGGAAATATATTTAACTACATGAACCCAATTTCAAAAGTTTGTGCTTACCTTTGATGAAACGGTAGCATGTCTGTACTTTTCAAAAACTTTCATGTACAGACTGGGTTGGATGGCATTGGATCAGCTATTAGTTTAATAAAGAACTTTAAGTCACAGAGACTAAAGGTAAGAGACTGTGACCTTAAAACTAACGTGCTTTTTAAAAAATTGCATTTAATTGTGACGTTCTTGACTTCGTCCATGTGGGGCTACAGGACCAATGAATGTTTCAAGTAGGCTACTTCTAAACACATTTTTGAGCAGTTACTTTATTTTTAAGGTCTGATCTCGAGGCATTTTGGCAGTTAACTGATTTTTTTATTATTGCATTATGAGTGTTACAAAAAGCTGGTTACGGGTTTGGTTTTAAATGTGAAAAGATTTTGAAAGCTATCTCAGACTTGAAAGTCACACAATTTTTCTTTTTAATAACCTGATGTGGACAGAGTATATCCATACTTGTAGTGTGTGAACATGCTGAAAGATAATGCGTGTGTCCATGTTGACTTAAATGCTTACTGAGTATTGAGTGTACATCTTCAGCAAGTGTCATGCCGTAGGGAGGTCCGAGGAGTCTGTGAGCTGGTGTGAGCTCACCTGGGAGCTGAACCAACAGCACACCTCTGTGAGGTTTATGTTGCGACAAAAAAAAAAAAAAAGAAGACAAAAATGTGTAACTATCTATGATTCAAGGAAACTCCAATCTGTAAAACTTAGCATTGGTTTGGTAGAGATTCACTGTATAATTGTTTATCGATTCCCTTCTGCAAAGTAGAGTATGTAGATAAGATCAGCAGGAGAAAATGTATTTTGCTAAATTTATACTGTTATAAATGAAATCCATTCACAGTCAAATATGTTAGAGATGCTATTTATTTCACTTCAATCTACTTCCTCACTTTACTCCAGTTCCACTGCCCCAAACCTTGTTTATTTATTTAATGGAAATGCATATTATGGTATATTGGATTACTATCATCCAGATGGGAAAATGTATGTAAATCTTCTTTTATGATGGCTAATATATTTCTACAAGGTGAACATGAAATGGAAATGTTGAGCTTCCCCAAAAATGTAGGGGACACTCCCTTAGAGTAGGGGAAGTAGAGTTTATCTTATGTAACTGGACCTTTACTAGACTCTTGAAATCCCAATTAGGACCTGGTCTAAGTATGACCACAGCTGATACGTGGTTATACTATATTACTGTTACCCTCATGTGTACTGTAGCTTTCCATGCAGGTGATTCAAAGACTCAAGTTTTCTTGTATTTCACCTCTGTAAAATGTGAAAATAATTGAAAATGTCATCATAATCAAAATTTGTTGGAATTACAACAGGGTTTCTGATTTGGCTGATTCAGTCAGTTTGGTTACTGAATATATACATTTTTTTTTATAAATTGATGTGAATAATAATGTCATTTTACACAAAATTACATGAAATGTGAGAGAAAAGAAATGCAAAATGTAAGCTACATAACCTGTGTTCCATTAGCAGTGTGTGATATGAGTTTTGATTTTCCAGCAGTCACAACGGTATGCCTTTTTATGTATACCTTTCTTATTAGTTGCACAGCTTCTATCATTTGGCAGAAAACCTCTCAAACAATACGAAAAATATGTTGGTGCCAACCAGGGTTTTCTTTGTGGACATGCAGAATTTCTATGAATATAGTTTTTGTAAGGTTTTGTAAAAAAAAAAAGGGGAGGAAAAAAAGATTTTGTTTTCCTAGTAACTGTATGTGTAAAGAGAACATTAGAATAACCGACATCTGAGTAAAACATGGGGAAATTCAATTAAATATTATAGAAAAGCTATTGAATTATTTTCTTTTTAACACATTGTGAATAATTCAATTGTACAGTTTGCTGTATGGGTTATTTGAAGTTTTAAATAAAAAAATACAAACTATTTATACCTCCTGTTGAGCTACTGATTGATTGGTGTGTTACCATGCTAAAAAGCATGGATTTTTGGGCTCTCATTTTTGTCTTAAAATTAAGATTAGATTATTAGCAATGCTGTGGTTATGGTTCCTTGGTACTGGGCTGCTAACACCTGTTTGGAATAATAAGTTGAAGTTTAGTATTACCATTTAGAAAGTTTACAATAAGTAAAATGTTGACACTGACTCAATTTAATTCATCCCAGTATTCAGCATAAGAAATATGATGAATTTTCCAAATTACCAGCAACATCGTTAGATTGGATTCGAATGTAATAAATTAGATTAGAATGATTAGATAAGAATATATTTTTAATGACCCGAGGGGTGAATCACAGCACTAAGTACAGTCAATAATGAAAGCAGGCAAATGTTTAGAAAAATAATTTAAACAAATAGAACCGTGGATACACCATAATCATTAACAAAAACCTTTGCTGGCCATTCTACCAGATGTCAGATGTGGGGGAACTAATGCATTGTACAGTTGTTTCCATGTGTGCAAATATGTATATATCACTCAATTAAATAAATTCATTTGCATTAATCATTTTCAAACTATTATTGCTTGAGAAGAAAACAAATGATCTAGAACACTGTCCATCACTTCATTTACAAAAGTGAGTACAAGTGATGTTTTACTCCCAGTCAACAATTTTTGATCCTTTGCACCTGTCTCTGAGACTTTATTGGAATTGCGACTTTAAATTAATTATTTCAGGTATGTAAATCTTCTTTTATGAATTAAAATGTGGATGCAGGAGTTTTTCAGCTGTCTTTTAGTAAATCTCAAAATTACTGACAAATTTGGCAGATTATTCTGTAGCAAATACACTTCCACCATTTAAGCATTTTCTTAAGTGTTTTCAGGCAGCCTTATGTGACCGGAAAGTCACACTACAACGACACATAAACATAATTGCATAACAAAGCAATGGCCTTAGCCAAATGCCCTTTTATAATAAGCATGATTAAAATCCACAGTGTATTTAGCAACAGTAATTACTCAGGTATAACGTCCCAAAACAGATAATGCTATATTGCTCACAATGAGATACATTAGATATGAGAAGATAGATGAAAAAACTGCTGTCTGGATAGTTAGCAAGACACAGGTCAGTGAGTGGTTAATGCATGTGGCAGCTCTGTGTGCCAAAAACAAGAAATAGAGGAACCTTTGAAGACGGAACATCTGAAAATCTCTTAAAAGTGTCTCAGGGCAGTAGGAATTATTCAGAAGCATCAAATCTTTTCCATGAAATGGGTTTGTTTTTTTTCTTATCTTTTGTCTCATACTAAATAGGAAACATGCAAAAGTACACTTTGTAAGTCCAGGATTCTTATGTTTTCTTTGTAGTCGACAAACTCAAAATAGTATGTGCTACATTTGCATGCAACAGCTGCTGCATGGTGAGGCTGCTCGGGTCTATCATGTAAAAACGCAGAGTATTGCAAAACCAGAGCGGGAGGAAGGAATAAACACTTCAAAATGTCACTTCAGATGGTGTCCATGCATGAATGAATGTCAAAGACAGAGATTGACCTTGCTGGCATTTGGATGGCAGACATGCGTGTTAAAAAAGCAGGGGAAACCCCAGGCCATGGCGTAGAGAAGCAGCGGGTGCATAATGAGCGATGGGCAGGGGCCTTGCAACTAATGGGAAGATTTATTATCTCTCACTATCAATTAATCCCTTCGGACAGACCCAGGCCAGCAGGAGCGCATCAGGAGTATGTAAAAGAGAGAAGCGAGACCGAGTGAGGAGGGGAGCCAGCCCACTGACGAGAAAGAGATGTGAAAGGACGTGAGAGGTGGAGAGAGCAGGAGGAGCAGGGGAAATGCAAAAAGAACGGGTGGGAATAGGAAACAGCCAAGGAGAATGAGAGAATGATTTGAAGATAA
The DNA here is from genome assembly GCA_036023655.1 of Nannoperca australis. Lineage (NCBI taxonomy): Eukaryota > Metazoa > Chordata > Actinopteri > Centrarchiformes > Percichthyidae > Nannoperca > Nannoperca australis. The sequence goes on along the minus strand of JAVQJD010008628.1, from coordinate 130,201 downwards.
TACCCACAGTGATTAGAGAGCAATATAAAAAGTGAAGGGAGAAGCACAACAGGTTAATGACAAAATGAAGAGGTGTAGTTGAAAGTAAGATATGAATGAGGGAAGCCAATGCAGGGATTAGATGAGATATAAGGGGGGGAAATGAGTGAAACAACAGTAGATAAAGAGAACCCAACATGTCTATGGGCGACTCAGTGAACATAAAACAGAATTTGCGAGACTGATACAACGATACAAGCTACTTTGTGCACATGCTTTTAAAGATTAGCTATGTTCAGCTTTAAGCTGGACTGGCGGTGCAATAATGTAGTTAGCCATCTCTGGAAGTAGGTCAACAAATATAGACCATTTAAAGAAATTAGCCTTTTTGAAAATAAACTACATAGTTACTAAATGGATTCTAATGAAAAGTATTATTCTATTCAAAGAAAGTAAGTGTATGTGGTGGTGCTCAATTATGTTAGAGTGGCTTTTAAGAAAGGAGACATTTTTCTTTTTTTCATGATGGAGAGTCTATGTTTGATTTAATGTTAATGGGCTGCAGCCTAATGTAGAACCATAAACTATTTATCTAGAGTGGTTTTACATAGTGTTCCTCATGTTGTGAGTAGCAGAGGCAATGAATGACATTAGCACTTTGCAGTACCTTTACAGTCCTCAATCTCATGTGTGCAGATTTATTCTCACATATTACACTCTACTGTACCATGTGGTACACGTGAAGTGCTGCATGGAGAAAGCAAATTCTAACTTCTAACTAACTATTCTAATTCTTACTACTGTATGTTCTCCTTCCTCCTGCTCTCTCTCTCCTGCTGACCTCCGGCGTCTGTGCCATTATGGAGAATGCCTCGGTCTGTTGCTCATGCATGCTCGTGGCGGTTTTCTCACTCTGATGCCACATGTCCAGACCAGTGCTCTTTTTGATGACCTTGACAGGGCCGTCAGTGGGTGATGTTCTGCTTGACACTCCAGGGCTGTTGGCTGGAGGCCGTTGGCTGTGCATCATCGACCCATTTGGGGAGGGGGGGGGGGTGAATGAATGCCCGACCCATGCCATGCCCATCTCTGTGGACCCGCTGGGTTTAGAGACCCATCTTAGCAGAAGCTGCACCAGAGGATTGGCTTGATAGGAGGACCAGTGTGCGCTGAACCTTATTATAGGCAATGTCATCATCCCGGAAAACTGAATTCCCTCCAGGAAGTGCAGGATATGTAGCTGTAAAAGATGCAGCTAAATAAAAATTGTTCTGCAGGAATGAAGGTAGATATCACCTTCGAATAAGGTGTATTACAAACCAGGGCATGGGAAGTTAACTTTAAAGTTATAATTTTCATGAAATCATACCCACTTTTGATATTATGTAAAGTCTGCATTTTTCCATCAATTGCCATTCAATGTATTTACATTCTGTAATTACTTCTCTACATAGTAGGTCACATTGTTGGCAGCGGAGTACATCATCCCTGCATTGGATTCAGATTGCCTTCACATGCACGAGGGATTCACAGGAAATGATGCAGCATGTAATCCAGCATTACTCTAACTTTATTTCAGTGATATCAGCCTCACTGTTAATTGGTCTCTTTCTAACACTGTATCAGAGCTGTATTAAGTTACTGCTGCTGCTTCACAATAAAACAGTTTCACTGCTGTCAGCGCCGTCTTTGTGTTTCACCATTCATCTAAAAAGGTGTCTATAAAACAAAACAACTAATTTCGCAGTGGTTTTCTCAGTAGAAACATTTTTTTTTGCAAGGGAGTAATGGAACAAAAAGGAGCATTAGTGAGCTGTTAGATGAAGAGTTGTAGGCGACAAGCTGCACACCTCAAAATCCTCAGCAAGTTTTCCATTTATTAATCATGGTAGAGTAAAGACCATTAAAGGGGAAACCTGAGTCGCGTCACTTGTATTTAAGTGATACAAGTCACTGTATTGCCAAAACATTTTCACTTTCATATGTGGGCAGTGTGCCAAAGCTGGATTATAAGACTAATAGAAGGTCGATAGCACTGTCTATCCCAATAACATTAAAAATGATGAACAATTAATGAGTGTGTAATTACAGCACACCATAATGCTCTAATGGAGTGGTACCACAGTGGGAATACTCATGCATATTCCACCTTCTATAATGAGCTTGGCTTTATATGTATCATGTTCGTACAATGAGACACCATATGGCAGAATGTCGGAATGAGAGAAAACTATTGTTTATTCCAGAACCCCCCTCTTTTATGGCAAATCACGGACACCAGTATCAGAGCTTTCTCTCCACACCATCACATTGAATTATCCATTTGGCTTTAGGTGAAATAGCCTGATAGAGACATTGCCCATGAAATACCTTATTGACTTGCTATTCCTGTTCTCTGCCTTTCACCCTGGTAATGTCTTGAAAAGAGGCTTTTCATGAATATAAATATAGAGTTGGATGAAAGGCAATTTTCTCCAGTGTACGCAAAATAACACTCTTGAACATTTAATGTAGAGTAGCGTTTGTCAAGAAGGTACTGTGCTTTTGCAGTTTAACATTGCATGTTGCACTCAGTGGCCACACTATTAAGTGCACCTCTTCATTTATGTAAATCATTCACTCCTCTAGAGAGCGAGTCACATGTAAATTAAGCCTTAGCATACTGTAAAGCTTACTCACACTATTAAGTTAAATGTTAGAATGCACCATGATGCCACAATGAAATGTTGTTTACTTCGAAAAATGAACACTGGTTTGTGCCACCATCTGAGACCTTGCCAAGAACGTGTGCAGCAGACGAAACACATGCAATCAAGTGTAATACTGAGGGCGAAAAACACCTTGTTCATAAGAAGGTGTCACAGAACGATAAGACTCGTTCAAGCTGACAAACAAACATGTACATAAAGAATATCACGGCACAACAGTAATGTGTAAAGGGCATTTCATTAATGCACAGCTCAATGAACCTGCTAGAAATGTCGCTTAAGCTATAGTGGTACAGTGGAGGAATGGGGAAAGAGATGCAAAATGGAACATAGATACAATGACACACAAGACATACATTTACATTTATACTTACAAGTATTGTATCGATATTTAGTTTGCGTTATATTAAAAAGGCATTAGGGAACTGCATTATGTTTAGTCAGCGATTGTAGTGGAAGGCATTACTTTTAATAAAAACAATAGTGCAAAAATAGCTACACAACAAAAGCATATTTGCCATCTTAAAAAGTAGATCTCTCTCAAGATGGTTTCAGAAACAACAGCCTTCATGACTAGTTATCATGTTTGCTCAACTGTCACCAAAATAAAAATATTTGTTAAAAGGTGCTGGTTTTAAGCGATTGTTTCCCAATGTGTTGGGTATTCTGCTGCAAGAAGACTGGCTACTACTTATCAGAACTAACAATGGATCACAAACAAACAAAGCATCTTTGAGATGAGCTAGATGAAACGTTGGTTGCATGAATGTTTTACTAAAGTTACTTCAGAAAATGCTAGATGGTATTCAGTCATCAAAGACTGAGATTCCTTTGAAAGCTTCTAGCATCTTGTTGAGACCATGCACTGAAGAATCCAGTCTGTTCCAGATTAAAAAGACGGACAGGATGCAAAGCTCCTAAAAGCAAGCTCCATCCTATTGCAGAGATATAAAGCTCATTGCCTTTGGGGGGTATTAGAGTTAAAATTACAACAGCAATTACTTTCCTTGCATTTGGACAGTTCCATCACCGTATCTACATCTGTAGGATTAAACTGCAACTACTATGGCTTTCATTTCCTGTAAGTGGCACAGGTTTACATGTAAACTAATCTTCCAATGAACAGCCTCCTCTGCAGTATGTGAGCAAGATTGGGTTACTAGCCAGTATCTTGAGTTGCTTTGCATCTAAAACAAAACAGTTGGACCTGTATAAGTGGTCCTGGCTAGATTTATCTCATACATTGTTTGTATGTATGTGGAGTATGTATGTACGTTTTGGATTTGTTGTGTAAGGTAGGTGTTTCTTATCATCAAACAGGAGTCTACAGGACTGCTCACTTCTACCTGAGGAGGTACTGCCAGTGCTTTATCCCATAGTTGCTTGCAGCCCACAGCAAGGCTGTTTGATGTTGGCCCAGGACCAGACTTCACTTGGTTCCAGAGGGGGATCAAGTTCACCAGCAGATGATTTGCTATTCTCTATCAAACTGCATCCTTACATTTTCATCCTCCAGCCTGGGAAGCTGCCAATGCACCCACTATGTAAACCTCCCTAAAATGTCCTTACAACATACAAAGAGTGGTTATGAAAAAACATCAAGATTGTACTAAGGCAGGGTTTACCATTAACTGCTGGCCTTTGCCTTGAATATTACAGGGTGAATGTGTTTCTATGCACAGCCAGTTGTGGGCTAAAAGTACATTTTCAGAATTGGCTAGCAGCACCTACTCTGGCTTGGCATATTCACAATAATGACTTGATCATGATGATAAGTTTAATGGAGGCGTGTTTTTGGTGAGGCCAATTTTGCTTTACGATTGCAGAGAGCAAGTAATTATATCAGAAACTAAATTCATGTATTTTGCTTTCTTTACCTTAGTAAAACATGAAAGATCCTTTGTGATGGAAACTAGAGAGCATCTCTTCTCTCTCGTGTCTCTCTACCATAAGAGGACATTAGATGGCATGTCCATGGGGATGCTAGAGGGTGTCTGCCTGGCTGGGGGAAAGTTTATGGGCTGTGAAGGCCAATTTGAGCAGCCTGCAGATGGAGTCCAAATCCGCCATGTCACCTTCCTCCCTCTATTGCTCTCCAATAGAATGCTGAAGAAAAAGAAAAAATCCACTGTCACCAAACAAACAAAACTCCTGTTGAAAACTACTTGACATTTTGACTGGTAGTGGCATGGATTTGTGTACCATAAACTGCTCATTAATATAAATAAGGAAGTGACAGTTGGAGGGACTTGGCATACGCTCTTGGCACCTCAAGCGGGATTGCAAGCGATGGCTGGGTGCTTTGTTTAACCCGATATGTGGTGGTTAAGTGAAAGAACAGCTGCTTCGGACCTCTAGGACCAAGGTGCTGTTTGGCAGTGTTGAAGTAACTTGGTTGAACAGCAAAAAACATAATATCACATGCAAATTTTACAGCAAGGTTATACCTGTTTTTATTTTATATCTAGGATTGTAATACAACTCCAATTGGTTACACAAATCAAGTCCCATTTTAATGGTGACAAATGCAACATGTGTTATCTTGAATATTCAACAGGGTCTGGACATCTGAATGATAATGAATTTAATTTCTTTACTGTTATTCATTTATTCATGCTTAGTCTTGTAAATGATATTCTGATACATATCCATTCAGAGTAGATTTCAAGTCTTTTGCATCTGGCTTCTGTAATAGATCTTGGCAGGGTTTCCCTTGTTTCAGACAGTTAACTAACATCACCTTATGCCACACACTAAATATGCAGTTGCTAACAACGCTACACACTGTAGCCGTAAAGTGCATGATTAAAACGTGTGTCTTGCTTTCGGTATTTATGGCAGATGACTTCCGTTGTGCTAGGCTGGTTTTAATATTCACACAAAGCTACAAAAATGTTAATGTGTATGTGCCACTGAAAATAACGATTTATGTCCCCCATTGTCTTTTATTTTTGTGGCTCCTTGTTGCCTATGTTTATGAGTAAGGCCAAATGTAAAGTCATATTTAATTACAGAGAATTACTGTTCAATGAGGCTTTGTTAATGCAAGCTAGTGCCTCAAATATAAAAGATAAAGAGACGGCACCTGTAGCCGAGCATAAATGGGACAGTGTATTACATTCTTCGGTGACATGGAATACTGTGTAATTCAATTCATGAGTCCATTCACAGCAGTGAATTTGGATATGTAATGTGTAATCTATAACTATTGTTGATTAAATTAGATGAAGAAATGTTGTGAGCATTGTTGATTTGTTAAATGAAGGGGATCAGAATTAATGTGTGTCAGGAAAGGGACCTGGAAAGCAGCTTGCTGGAACTCCTCCAAGTGCTCAAGTCATGCTTTGCAATAAAAAGCCTTCAGTTCTGAGAGAGGATTTGGGATCCCCTCAACGATTCCACTGCATTGCAATTCCTTGCCTTTGACTTCTCCGGCTAAAAGACCGTTAGGAAATGCTGTTTGGCATGAAGTGAGTGGGCAACGGGCTTCGTTGGCGGTTTGTGCCATTACATATGGGAAGTCCTTCAAAGTCAGCCGTCGTGCCGCAGGCAGCATTCTAATGAGGTCATCAATAACCTGCAACAGCTGCTCAGAGAGAGAGACCTCATCTGTTAAGCCCTAGCCACCAGTGACTCTGCTGTAACTGAACAAACGGCTCCAAAATAATGAGAGGTATTCTATGGAATATACAACAATACTTTACCATGAACCATTAATTGGTGGAACTGCAGTAGATTTAAAAAGCGCCAGCAGTGACAGTGATTGAAAAGGTTGCAAGGGAATCCCTCAGGAACTGTCACTTAGTCCACTGTGATACTTTGGTAGAATGAGCCTCTCAAACAAACATGTAAACATGTCACCACCTACAAAAGGTTGCAGTCCCACTTTGGGCCAATCAGGAACAAGTAAACAAATGTTGTAGCACTCCTCAGAGGTGGGTAGATAAATAAATAAAAAAGATAAAACTCAACCTTTTTGTGAGGAATTATTTTGTCATTGTTTCCAACCACAGATCCATACTGAGCAATATACAAAATACAATTAGCAGCATCTAAAGTAAATGCCCTCACTTGTCAAGTTTACAAGTGGTCCTAATGTGGTCCTAATGCAATGATATTCATCATTTACAGGTGTTCAAAATCTGATTAGCAGCATAAGAGATAATTTTCATTACTGATGAATGGATGCAGACAGACCAGAAGGAAATACAAGGGCCAATCTACAAGCTCTGCCATGATTCATCATGGGGAAGACCAATAGTCTGCCATTCTAGAAGAACTGGTTGGTTTGTGGTGTCTTGTTGCTAGCTACATGAAAAGGCCAAAGTGACCTTCTGGTTTTGATATTTGAGGCAAAATTTAGACGAATGACCTCTGATTCTGATTTCCCACCCTGAAACATGTCATTGTCAAGCTTTTTCCCCCGGTCTCACCATGTCGTATAGTATTGGTTTTTCATCATCATTGCATGGTTGACCCCTTCTCTGTCTCAATGTTGGAAACATCATGAGCTCATCAATTTGTGTGACATTTGCGGCATGGCACCTGTAACCCGGAAGACTTATCACTATCACTATCTTATGCCTTTGTAGGTGTCAGAGAAGCAAAGACAGCAAGATTGCTCTTCCTCTCTCTTTTATGGATTTAGCCATAGCAACGCTAAAACACAAAACAGGTGCAACTATACTTGCCAGTTTTACTGCCAAAAGTAAACTCATGCCAGACTACGGAATGCTGTTCAAGTTTTATGAATGTCTAGGTTGAACTTAGTCAGATTCAGACATGCCAGAAGTAAAGTACCAGAAGAGAAAATGCCTGAAATGAATGAAAGTTCTTGACAGTAAAGTAAATGTTAGATGTAGCATCACAAATAAAACATTGATGGCTGATTTTCTATTTTACTTCTACTTCGGTGTATTGTTAGTAACAATTCTGCGAGTGCTTCCCAATCAAACTAGCCTAAGCGTAGCATCTTAGTACCACATATCATAACATGGGTAATAAAGTGCTGACCACAAGCAACAATTATATTTTAAATATAATATGTATACAGAAAACTCAGTTTGTGTAGTTTCATGAGAAAGCTGTAATCTTTATCATCTTAATAGGTCAAATCGCTGCATAGTAATAAAAAAAAACTGACTTGGTGGTTTGGCTACTTAAACCTAATGATGATATTGACTAAAAGTGTGCCATACCTCTAGAAAGGCAATTTCAGATCAAATATGGACCTGCCATTGGTATTATGTTTTAGGTGACCTATATTCATTTTGTGGTACCATATTGTTGCGCCTTGCAACTCTGCAACTTCTTTGATAAGAAGATTCATCTGTGCAGAAGCAGGTCTCCACTCCTATCTACTATCCATTATGAAGCTGTCAGTGCGCCATGGCAGGGAGTGCAGTGTTTCTGAAGAAAAAAAAAGAAGAGAGATTCGATTTGCCGTGACTAATGCTAGGTCCTATCACACCTACTGATAACTCCCACTACGTTTCTAACTGTGCCACAGGTGTTCCACACACCTCTGGCCACAGAAAGTCCAAATATAGTCACAACAACCCTGTTCATATTAGACTATTGGTTGAATCATAGGTATACAAAAATAGGATTTTAGGAGTGTATGCTTGGGACACAAAACAGAGATAGCTGTTGTAGAATTTATTGTAGTATAGTATGTTCACTGTAAGAATATTTTCTGTATAAATTATCGATTCACTTTCCATTTACCATACAGCAAAGGTAAAGCTACTTCAGTTTGCATTATTTTGAAATGCATTACAGCCGTTACTACACATAAATTTAATTGCCCATTTTAATCCTGTTACTTTCAGACTCAAGGAGCAAGATGTATCCTTGAATGGTGAGTAGGCCTTGCTTTGACGTTGGGCAACATGAACACAGTTTCCGATAAGCTCCGTTTTCTCTGTAGTTCTGCCAAGATGGCTCACATGCAGAGGCAAGTAGGGAGGTGGTGGAAGGATTAGGAAGAGGTTATATCTGGGGCTGACTTGCAGTAGGGCACGCGCACAGGGTGGCAATACATGTTCAGCAGATGCTGCTGGAGCATGGCCACATAGTCACAGATTAGATATGGAGGCCCTAGCTAATTATAAGAAAAGCAGCAGCTGACAGCAGCCTCGCCACAATGCTAATATAAATCCAAAGTGGAGTTAATGAATGAAACAAGATTCTGAAATAAATGCATGCAGTCTCCTCTTACATTCATGCAATGCATAAATCTGCTACTGGCACTATTGTGCACTTAACAATATCCATTTTTTCTGAGCATTTAGACTCTCCCACCCTCCATTCTCTCAGTTTTATTATGACGGTTTTCTTGCATTAATGTACCTCATTTGTCAATGAATCACCTTGATTAAACATTTAATTACCTAATGGAATCTACTTAGCCCTGCCAGTCCTCTTCAAAATGATGTATTGCTCTTATTGATGGACTGATTTCTGTAAACTGCTTGTGTTCCCCCTAATTGTCCTCATTGATTCATTTTCACTATCTTGTCACAAATGTCTCCTTTATTTAGTCCACACATTTATTTGTGTATGCACGTGTGTCAGACCTGTTAAACGAACATTCAACAGGCCCCTCCAGCAAGGCTTGGGTTACTTGAGATTACTTTATCATAAAGTGAAGTAATCCCTGTTTTGCTAATAAATTCTGATGAGTTTAATTTAGCAGCAGTACAGTGTGCGTTATATCATTAGTGCATTAGATGCAAGGAACAATGCAGTATTTTTTTTTAGATACACCTGCCTGCAGCAGCGAAGATAGCCAAGAAAGGATACTGTACTTAGATGAGGCATGGACACATTTGAGTTGGCAAAAAGTGAGTGTAACATGCAGTCTGACCTCTCCCTGTCCTCTCTGTAACTTCAGCAATAGTTAACATCATAATGCTGCTATTTATGGCACCTGTTAAATAAGGCAATATCTCAGGATCGATTTTGCTGCCGCTCGCTCTCCCCTTTGGCACTCTCTTCCAACACACGTTGGATTTGATAACTCAAGCTCTATTGATTTTTCTATAAGCAAAAATAGTCTGCACAGAGGCAAAAACAAAAAATATTGGTTGTGTCCACATGCTTTTTAATGTTTTTGTTTGGTTTGTGTGGGACACTGTAACTTTATGTACTATTCAGGGACTATATTTACAATAGACCACCAAATTGAAATTAAATGTGTATCTAATATCAATAAGATTTTTCTATCAGGTTATATCTGTATGATATACTAAAACGTATGCAATCTGGTTGTTGCATTAGAACTTCACATGCTGAAGGCATGACACTGGAAAGAATGTCAATTCTCCAACTGAGAAGATTGTCCTATATGCTATACATCTTCTTGACGAGTGCATAAAGGGAAAATATGTTTTTGAAGGGATGAAGTTGACAGAAGGTGAAATGATATACACTGAGGTTGTTGCCCAGACACAAATAGAAATATATAGTGCAACAAATGCAGAAAAGGAATTGGCAGGGCAGTGTTTGTAAAGGTTTTGCGGGATGGGAGAAAAGAAAATCTGGAGGGAAAATGAAAAGAGAGGGACTATAACATTCAAATGGCAGATTGGGATCTAGCATCCTGAGATGGGGAGAAAGTGACAGAGACTAATGGATTTCTGTGCCTGGTGTGATTAAGAGGCTGTACTAAACCTGAGATAATGTGCTGATATCTGCTGGGAGCTGCTTGACGCTGGCTGATCATAATCAATGGACCCGAGACAGTTGAGAAGCCGCTCACCTCTCTGCAGCACTACATGCCTGGTCTGGTTATGTCTGAAGAAACACACCCATCTTCTCTACAATCTCCCACTTAGACAATAATAGAGTGCTGATTTGGTTAAAAGGTTTTAGCAATGGCTGAACATGTGTTTCTTGCATAATGGAATGCATAAAAATGTAGTTCACTATTGTATGTAGTGTGATGTGCTGTGCAAGTGTAGGAAATGTACTATTTTTGTAATGCTATTGTATGCATTGATTAGTGATAAAAACGTGAAATACCACTTGGTGAGTTGGCAAACCAAACTTAACATATCATGGAATAATCACAGGCTATGGCGCATTAAACATTGCTGATGCTCTTATGCATGGTCCTTGGGCTTCACTGGGCCGTTTCACATTTTAATTTTAATCTTAATCAATGTTCCGTGCTCTAATGAGAACACTGGTTTTTACACGCTTGTTGACCTGCCAGATCAGGATGTACTAAATGTGATCAGTCTTATTAGCCTTCGGAAGGTAAGCACTAGCCTCTAGCTCACGTAACAACAAACCCAACCAACGTTGCAAGGCCTCGCCATGCAGGAACAACCAAATACCATTTTATTTTCTAAGGGAATTTAAAAAGGCCACAAAAACCATGAGTGGGACTCCAATGCAGCACCTGTGGAAATATGACTCTTGTCAATTCATTCCATACTGTCATTACCACTTAACTGGTCCAGTGGGACTCCTTTGCTGCACAATAACAAGTCCCTGTATCGCAACAACCATATGTCCTGGGTTTCCCTGGGGAAACCTCCGGCTGCCTAGATCCTGTTTCCTTGCTGTCATTTTCAGGCAGAAGAAGCCTGACAGCTATGTGGTGCATCCAAGATGGATCAGGATGAGGTACTTTGCTTTCAAATTTGAATTCAAATCCACAATTACAGTGTGAAGTCTCTGCTGATTAATCTTGTGCGTGATCTTGTGAAAGGTTTCTGCCTGAATCGCTGCATCTTGTACTGTGCTGCCTTGTTTAAAGCATAATAAAATCTGATTTCTCAAGATTTTTTGATAATTATTTTGATTTTGATGGAACTTACTGTAAACACAGTGGTGCTACTGTCATGGTAGGATTCCAACTGTGTTTGTCATACAAATGATAAGAATCTGTCACTAATTTCTAAAGGTGCTGTGCAGACTTCTTACCAGATAAAACCTTCAACTTTTATTTGATCAAACATTGCTATTTAGGGGGTCTGGGTACTCTGGGGATGTTTTCCAGCTTATCATCTCATCTGCCCAAGAGTATGACTTGATAGATCAATGTTTGAGATTAAAAACGTTTCACTCTGGCTTGACCTGGATGCAAACAGGAGGAGTAGAATGATAAGACCTATACAGTTAGAGATCATACAGTGTGTCTGTATGAGCAATTGAAAATATTCAGACAGAATGCCCTTTAAATGGTACTTTGCGGCACTGTGTACTGTGCTATAAGAGCAATCTTTTGATATTACTAACTTTCCGTGTGCTGACACTTAAAATATGATTTGGAATGAATTGCATAAATAAGTAGGATGGCTCATTTGTTTATTTTTCCCCCCTCCTCTTGTTCATTATTGAATTAAACGACACAATCCAATTAGTAGTGTGCATTACCCTTTCTTGCAGTTTGATTAAGCAAGTAAAATATTAATGCTGATTCTCAGCCAAATTATGCAGCATTACAAATCCTTCAAATCACAGGGCTTTGCATTCATGTGCAAATATATTATTCTACAGAAACTCTAAGCTGTAGGCTGAGAACAAGAATGACTTCATCTGTCAGTAGATTTGGATGAGTACTGCAAAGACTGACCTGTCCAGAGACATCTAGTTTAATACAATTGTGTTTCATGTAATAAAGAAAAAGTCTGTCATCCATGTATTTGTATTCCAAATTACTCCAGAATTTGATGCACAAAACAATATTATGATTAGGCTGAATATTTACTTTGTCATCACAGTTATTTTTGTAATATCCTTTCCCTCCTGTTGGATTGTCAGGACAACAAATATTTGAATAGAAATGACCTCAATTTCGAGGGAACATTTCATTTGGCTGGAGCGCGTGTTATACATATTGAGGAATGGCAACATGTCAGGCCTGCCAAGCTGATTTCCAAAGTAGCTAAAAATGACACCGCTTACAGCCAGCACTGTCTTTACCGTACGTGTGTGCCAAGTATTTTGGATGTCACTACAAATATTTTACACATCGGGTGCAGTCGTGTAGAAGATGTTTTGTTTTTGTCTTATTGTGATGTGATTATATTCACTCTTTTTTCCCTCCTCCATCGCTGTGACACAGACAAACCATGTTTTCAAATCAAACGATCACCTGACAAGGTTTCTAGAAAACACCTTTCACTGTGTCCTAACACATTACTGTGATGGCATGTCTGCTGGAAAACAACAGCTGTTAGAATAGTTGAAAGTTATCACTTCTTATTTTCTAGAAAACATGGCAGGTGTCATTTATAATCCACCAACATATTGCAGCTGGCTTTGTGGAGGAATTGCTTCAGCATGCGGAGAATTAAATACTTTCCCCAGCCATCTACCAGGGTGAATAAACTGCCAGAAAATACAACGTATGATCCAAATTTTCCCAATGCTTATGACAAATGTTCTCCTTGCAGGTCAGAGTGAATGTGAGGAGGTTTACTTTCTCTTTTAACAAATCTTTAGCAAGGGTTGGGACATTAACTTGGCAAAGTGTGTGGTATGTAATCTGGGTGAATGGCTGTGTCATATATCAAAACTCTTGGCAAGAGTCCTGGGTTCAAATCAGTTTGAAAGACCAACAGACAAGAGCAAGTCGCCTGCCTACTGCTTACAGCACTCTTCACAAAAGATAATGAATCTGTCCCTGGCACTCAAAGGAATGCTTGCTTTTAGTTATACTAGTACTTTGTATCCGGAATGATTGATTTCAGGGCTTATCATTACCATATGTTAGACAAACATATCTATTTGTCTAGCAGTGTTTAATGGAAAACAATATGGCGTACTTGACCATTCTACACAGACAACTTGATCAATTGGTACACAGGCTTTCCACTCAACAAAAAATTGGAAGCAAATATAAGCAAATATCTAAATTGCATAGCCCAACCAGCGCTTTGTCAAAGGGACATCAGTAGAGAAATTGAGCACTCATGAAACAATGGAATTGAAAGGGAGAGCATCTATTTGCAATAATAAAGTGCAAATACAAGCAGCCGGTCCTTAATGGAACTCCTCACTGTATCGCTCATTGCTTGGGCCCCCCAAGGCTTAGCAAGATTGAATACACCATATGTTTATCTGGAGCTTTTCCCGTTGTAAGTGGCACTGACGGCATGGTTTTGGCACTACTCTTGTCCTTCCCATAATGCATCAATCCAAAAGCTCATTTAGGCAATCACTTCCCAGACAACACACACAAAAAGGGACTAGGGCTTTTATTTGGTTGTTAGATCACTGCTATCCATCCACTTTGTATATCTTACATAGTTTTTTTGCTCAGAGGCTTTTTTTGTGTTGTGTGTGTACAGAATACCACATAAGAAATTACAAAAATTATGTTTGTAATTTTTTTTTATGCCTCAATTGTGTACCCTAGCAATGTTTTTCTACTGTAGATTTGTAAATGTACTATGTCAAATTTGTAGAGTGGTGGTCGTGGTGGATGGTGGGCATTAGGCTGCATTCAGACCAAAATAGGCTTTGCGTCAATAAGCACAGGACTAATTCTTTTAAATTAATTGCTACAACTGCTACAATTTGTCAGTGGTACTACACGATAATGTGCTAATCCAGGCAGTCTCACCCCTGCAAAGCTCCATGTGTTTGAACTGAGCTCTGATTATTATTTTGTGATATCCATATCTCATCTAACCTTGTAATGATATTCCCTTGTCCTGCCTGAGCAGCGCCCCAGCCCCCACGTTACCCTGCTGCCGCTGCTGTACGGCCATTTTTAGCCCCATAATTTCCTTGGCAGTAAGCTCCTGATGAGGTTGGTCAGGGATGAAGACTTCTATTAACTCAAATGTTGTACATGAAGGGAATTGCAGACCCATAAAGCAAGGTCTTGTCAGTCTCCCAGGTGAGCTCTAGCATGAAGAGCATAGCCTCCCTCTCCTCCCACTGGCAGATTTGCCTTAAAAGTTTCAGTGCCCGAGGAGGGGAGGTAAAAACTTTGGGAAACCTGCCTGATTTTCCCCTTCATTTCTCCAGCATTCATGTTGTACCTGCTTTTTAGTGAAAACAAGCTTCACTAATAAAACACTGAAGAGCATTTACAATAATTCCTTAATTTGAGAATATGTGGGTAATACAGTATAATTTGTGAAGACAGGGTAAGCTACCAACATAGTTAAAGCTCATCATTTGTTATTTAGAATAATAAATAAACAGTCCTGCCACTGGTGTTCCACTGTTCAACTGATATACAGGTGACGCTAACGTGCCAAGATATGCAGCAATGTACCAACAAAGGCAGGGCAGAAGAAGACTGCAAGCATGTAAACATGGATGTTAACAATGCTTTACACGTTTTAATACTGAATGTAAACTCCACAGGGCACCTGAAACTTTATATTACTGAAAGTCCTTTTCTGAACCTTTTTTTGGGGGGGTCAAATTAGGACCATGGTGCTGTGAACTGTTTACAGTGAACAGCATTGTCTTGCAGCAGAAAGGTTTGGATATGTGAAGATGAAAATGGGTTCCTTTCCAAAAAATCTGGGTTATTGTTCATGAAAATTAGTTAAAAGCCAAATTTATGAGCCGTAATTATGAGAAGAGGGGGCATTTAGAGAATAGCCTACCACTGGCAGCCTGTAGGAGGCAAAGAAGCAAACAGTTTGACTGACTGAGTCATTACTTTTTGGGTGAAGTGAAAATCCTCTCAATCATATTCTCACCTCTTCGAGCTGATGAGTGTTTGCTGGATATTGCCCTCATATTGCTTGTGTTCTCATTTCCTGAAATGCTCTGGGATCTGCAGGGAGTCACTGACACTTACTTACTCCAAATATCAGCTAGGAAAACTCTGTTTATCTATTATCTGTTTCTTCACTTGTTTAACTTTCTTATCTTTGGACAGTGTTGTGTAGTATGTCCCACCAAACTTACACCTACCTACTCACTTACACTAGCATTTCTAAATTAAATGTACACATTTCTTGAAAGCTTACGTTATGACACACACTTTTAATGGCTGCCATGAACTCGGTGTGTCTGATAAAACAAAAACTCAAAGGTCAAAGTCATAATTTCCTTTGTAAATGGACACAAACATTTGACCGGACTGCATCACACTGAAATCTCATATTAGTCCTTAATCTAGATGTGAAGACACCAGATACTTTACGTCAAATTCATACAATGAATCAGTTAAATTACAGAAAACTGAAGGTGCAATTAAGTCCTGTCATACCCATGATCAACTTGATTAAGACTATTAATTAAAAAACAAAATATAGCTGGATGACATTGACCAAAAACACTGATTGTTGAGCTTTCTTTTTTTATACAGCATACATTTGTTGCCTTATTTTTATTTTGCTACAGCTTTTGTTATATGACATGTTTTGCCCCCCATTATTTGAGACAGAATTCCTCTGGAAGATACGGAAAATCGTGTTGGCAGTTCCAAAACATTTGGTCGCAGTAAAATATTCCATATATTATCCTGGACACAGCGCACTAAGATGTTGTGCAGACAGCAGAAACAGTGTTGCTGATGGACACATAAAAGCATATTTGCAGTAGCAGAAATGTATTTTCGTTGCCGGAATCAGGGAGGCTGTCTTTTCAGACCACTATATGCAGATTAGTGTATTGAAAAAAAAAAAATTATGAGCATTTGATTATTAAAAATATGATGCAATAAATGAATGCGGAATTGCTACTGCCTGAAGGATTGAATTTCCTCCTTTAATTCTAAGTAAGAAATACATAAAAATAGACTATTCATATTTCTATATTAATAGTAAGAAATATAGACTATTAGACGCAATATATTCTGCAATAACTATAATATCACACTTTTTGTAGGATAATTAAGTCATTGTCTTAATCTGGGTCAACAGTTACAGTATGGTATGTCAATTGAAACAGTCTTGTTGACAAAAAAAAGCTACAAATTAATTAATTTTGATATTTGGGGTCAATGTGTCATAATTGTGTGGGAGAGTATTTCTATATCATGCTGTGCTATTGATTTTTCCATTCACTCCTTTCGGGAAAACATATTTTGTTATAACTAATATGCAAACCATTACTCTACTTTCTTGAATTTTCCTCTGCACCATTGTTGCCTCCGGCTTTACTTGACTTGAAGATGTGCAGCCTGAATACCAAAGGATATTCCACCCACGTAAGGTACTGAATGAACTGTTATAATTTGGTTGATAACCTCCTCTGTTATGTCAGCAGTATACCATTCCCAATGAGGTGGGATATAGTGTAAACAACAGTGATTAAAGCGTGTTATCTATCCTGCCTTTCTGACACTTGTATATCTTTGGCTGGGTTAAGAAGACACATGCTGTCAGGCAATAAATCTTAGTTATTTCCCAAAGTCTAACCATGTTTACATTTACAGAGCTGCCTTCACTTGTGAGGAGAGTAGTATCTTCTGCGGTCACATCAGTGTTTGGGAATATGTCAGTAACCTTTCTGTCAAAGCAGGTGCTCTTTTAAATCCAGATATTCAGTAGCAATGTATCGACTATCAGATAATGTTGAAGACAATCATCAGAAAAGAAAGTCATTATTGATTCATAAGGAGTGTAAAGCCTTATCCAAGTCACACAACTTCAGAAAACAGCTCAGAAAACAATGATAAATGACTAAAACAATAAATGTCTTCGTTTGGCCTAACGTAGATAGAAAATTCAAAGGCAATGATCACTTATTCATGAGGATTGTAGAGCTGAGAAAACATTATATGGTTTAAACCCAATATTCATTTGAAGTGATAGCTACGAACTACTATTGGAATCAGGCCAAATTTCCGCCAGTTCGACTTTATTGGAGTTGTGAATGGAGAAAACTGATTGGGGGTTCTGTGTTTACGGTCACTGTGAGCACCCACATTGGGACCGATCCATCGAACTGGACAAGTGTGACCATAAAAGTGGTGATTAAAACTGGCAATGTTAATTAATGCAACATATGAGATAAATGAAATAGTGCCTAACTTAACGCTACGTCTACTGTAAGCATAGGTATAGACTTGGGTATATCAAAGTGTTGCTGAAATGCCCCGGGTAATTTTCTGAACAACCTCAGATGAATTTGTCATTTTAACTCCATATAGTGTCACCAGTAGGTTAAGTCGATGCAGTGTTGCTGTTGCTGTGGCAACGCGTATGTGGTGCGCATTGTCAACTAGCTGCTGCTCTAGCAGTAGCATATTTAGGATCAGATGAATAAATGAGCACGTTTGAGGCAGATGATTTGTTTGAATGATTCAAATGTGACAGAATTTAAAAAACTACTGGATAACCAACATCCATCAGTTGATTTTATTTTAAACTTTCAGGTGTGTGGAGATTTTGCAGCAGACAATTGGTTTAAAAAGAGTAGCACATTATTTTTTATAACATTTCTTTTAAAAGTCTATCCAATATAAATCTGAAGAATTAAGTTCATTTAAATCAAAATAAAATGTAAAACATCTGTCAAAATCTGAGAAAAATTAAGACTCAAGTGCTGTTTATATAATGAGTAAATAAATAATGAATATCCAAAAGAAACCCCAAATATTTAGCAAAGTCAGGCTCTCAAATGTGTGTGCCTATGTGCATAGAAGAAAGGAAAATAGATAAGAGAGCAAGTGCACGCATATACAACTCTGTATACTGGTACTGTATACTGAACAAAAAAAAGTTCAAAACTGAACAGATGTCGTTAACAGAAAAGTATACACTGTCATTAACGATTATTGTTATGAAAATGCATATATGAAGGATTTAATTA
This sequence comes from Nannoperca australis, assembly GCA_036023655.1. NCBI lineage: Eukaryota > Metazoa > Chordata > Actinopteri > Centrarchiformes > Percichthyidae > Nannoperca > Nannoperca australis. The sequence continues at coordinate 111,770 of JAVQJD010008628.1, read as the reverse complement.
CACAGTTGGAGCCATACTACAAAGAATTCTGCCATCTACATGTGGCAAATATTCCACCACGCTACTGAATGGGATCTAACTATGAAGGTGTCTGCCTGCACTTTAATGAGAGTCGGGGTAATGGGCTGTTTAATCTGGCCTCAGCTCTGGGATGAATATTATGATTAAGAATATGACAGTGCCACTTCCACACCTTGAGAAAGTGATGATTCTACACGTGTTGGTTGTCGCCTTGTGTTAAACGGTTGTTTCATCACTGTCAACGACAGATGCCGCGATCCCCCTTCTGCCGTTCTGAGCTGCTGTGGAGGAGCCTCCTCACAACACACTAACGTGACAGGAGGAGAAAGCATTCATAGGTGTGCATTGTTCTGTAAAGAATATCAGTCCAGTTATGTGTGTTCAAACAGGAGATACTGTATCATCCTCGACAACACATGTCCCACTGATATCCGGCTCAATATGGTGTCACAAAAATGCCTCAGAGAAGAAAGGGGCCCATTCACTACCAGATCCCCTGCCGGAAGTGTAACACTTGCTGTAATTCATCACCTGCTTCAAGGGAGGTGCACTGCTGCCGGCCATTATGACCACTGAGGGTTTAACTACAGCCCAGCAATGAGTTGTAGTCATAAACTACTAGAGTGTAATCGTGTGGATCTGTATGAGATGGTTGTGCACTCGGTGATGAAGTACCCAGACTTCACTGAACCTCTGAGCTGGCCAGCGTTGGATCATTTGGACGTCATGCTGTTGAAATGCAATATAAATTAAGATTGTTCTGCTCTCACTGGGGGAAAATCCATAACCATAACCTGGGAGGCTTTGATCTAGGGCTAACATATGACCAGGGCCAGTTCTGTTTGCTGAAGGTAAACGGGACAATCTATAAAGAAGCACAACCTCTATGGATTAAACAAGCACGCTCGTGCAGCTTTTGAGAAGGTTCAGTGGAGGGAGGAGAGTTTGTGGATGTACGACAAAGCAGACTGAAGTTGGCAAATACTTATTTGACTTCTGTGCTGTTAAGTTATTATGTTTCAAAATGCAGCTGTCAGAATGAAAAGATTCTAAAGAGGTTCTCAAGAAAAACTACAATAGAAAATGAGTTTGTTTTTTTTGTTTGGAGAGTTTTATAGGATTTAAATATACACTGATTTGATTATTTCATATTTTCTATTTTTGCATGCATTTTCCATACTGTAACATCATATATTGCTAAAGTTGACACTGTGATGCTACCGCTACTGATAGAAATCTATTTTTAGAATTTTAAGCTCTGTTATTTTAATAAGTGGAATCATTACAACCATCATAATAATGTTGCTCTACACCTCAAATGTTTAGCGCTAAGTTTGCTTTAATTGCAGCTTGAATAAGATTGTTTGGTTATTCAAATTAACTGAAGGGGGTCGTAAACACCCGGGCAGGGAGGTTAGCTGAGTTGTAAGTGTATACAAGACCCTTTTGTTCAGGAGACTGAACTCCCAGTGAACGCTGACATGATGATGGAGGGAGTCCGGATGGGATCTTGTCACCGGGCCACAGCGCCATCCCCCCAGAGCAGTGCCACAGCGGATGAAGGTGCACCCGCTCTGTCCGCTAACGTATAAAAAAAAAAAACGAGGGAGAGGTAAGCTGAGGACTGTAAAACAGGGTCAGTGGGGACTCCCTGCGTCTAGTCCCACATCAAGAGATGCGAGAAGACACACAAGCCTGGCTTTTAGAGAGAACACATTCATAGAGCAAGCAGTGAATAGAGCTCTGTCAATTTGCCAAAGTAGCTTGGGTGATTAACATTTGAACTGTGGCACATCAAGAGCCCCCTGTGGATGAATGGTCATTCTTTCAGCCTCATTAGGGGAAACCTATTGAAGGATGCCAAGCACAAATTACCCAGGCCCAACTGTCAAGCATGGGTAGAGAATGACAATGGCAACCCAAAGTAAACAGTCACGTTTGGTGGATCGCTAAAATCCTCCAGTAAACAACATTCAGAGCCAAGATAAGCAATGAGCTTCTTAAACTGATGGAGTGTGTCATAATATTTAACCTGTGTAGCACCATGGTAAATCGCTTCAATGTGGCTGCCTCCTCAGTAAATAATACCACGGGACAGGCAGCCGGGTGGCTGGTCAACCGGCTATTGAACACTTTGTTCTTTTTAGATTTACGTCATACGTCATACGTCACTTTGTTCTTTTTAGATTTACGTCATATAATCAACTATTCTTTAACATAAACACACAAACATACATTTTACTACTTTTATTTGGGTTAAAATGCGTTGTCCTCCACATGTGTCTACCGCTACATTTATAGAGACACAGCAGTGCCTTGCCATATTTTCTCTTTAGCTTATCCTGCTATCTGCAGACCCCTCATCAACAATTTATGGACTCACATACACACAAACAAACAAGAGGCCAACAAAAACAAACATGTACGTGAGAAGCCAGTTTCACAAAAGCTGCAGTTTTCCTAAAAAAAACAACATACATTCAAATGAAGAAATAAACCTCAAGTACAAGAAAACACAATTAATAAAGACTACATGAGCAAACATGCTTACTTATTATTTTTTACTATATTAGGATATGCTTGATATTCTCCCTTCATATTTAATACTGCAATGCACCAAAAACGACACACTGCTACTACACTACTGGTGGTGAAATGCTGAACTCTAATTTCTAAGTTGTTGCCTGTGCTTTTTATTTTAGACTTTTGTTCAGTTTGATCAATAACAGTCTGAGAATCCACACTTTGCATAATTTCCTTTTTTGCCGTACCTCATTATTGTGCACTTCTTTTTTACACTGTGGGACATGTAAATCGTAAGTAAAGCGTTGGGTAGTCATTACACATGCACAGAAAAGATGGTATGCTACTGAGTGGCTATGAGAGCATACAGTATTACTGCATTCGTGTGCTGCTGTTGGATGAAACTACGATAATAACCTGTAAAGCAAAGGAGTGAAGAGTGTATAGCGTGGCTGGATTGATCCTGGAAAAGATAATGGGCTGGCATAAATTAATTCATAGGGGCATTCAATTTTACTAAATAATAGAACTATAACACTCCTTTTAGCAGTAAATTGCTGCTGTTAAAGCTATACTGTCTCTCTTCCGAGTCCTTAGTGGGACCACAGTCATTTTGGCACAGAAAATGTTCACGATTGCTCTCCCATATTTTTTCCCCTTCTCTCTTTAGTTTAAAATCAGCATGATCTTATTTGATGGACGTGTTTACCCAAGCTCTGGATGGAATTCATTAGCCATAATTAAGTGTTTACTTGATCAGGAGGCTGAAAAAAAAAAAAAAGGATTATGTGAAGTCAGATTAAAGGGAGCTGAGTGAAACCAACGAAGAAATTATCAAGCGCTGCCAGGCAAGCAGGCTTCCTTTGGAGTTGGGCCCTCTCTGATCGCTATCTCGTTGGTGCTTTATTCGTCAAGCGCTAGCTAATGCCTAAAACAAGCTTGGCTTTATCCAGATTCTTCTGCAGGAGCACAACTCTGGAGATGTCTTATTGAGTGATTGGTAGAGTGGATGCTGTAAATCAGAGACGAGATTAAAAAGACTGGAGAAGCCACTGAAACAATTGTGTAAATTTTGTAAATGATTGTTGACTGATGTCAGTTAAAATTGAAGTATCCACCATTTCAAAAAGAAAAAGGGAACAGTTTTTATTATAAAATGTTCATACATATGCTTAGATGTTTTGCTGTTAGTTAATATAAATAAGAACAAATGTTAAAATTGAAGCTGCATTATTTTATCTTGGGGCCAGTGGATCAAGCTGCAAACGCAACATTGACATAATATCACCTTATTAAGTTGTTTTGGCTAGCATGTTAGCAAACAGTTGCTTATTTACACATGGACACCTCTTGGAATTAAGTGCAATATTCTCTATTGTTTTAGTTTTGTTTTGGTCTCCACCAGCACTTGAGGGAGATGTCTGGCTCTTTAGCTGCTAAATGCTCCACTATGTTCACCATCTACTAGTAACTGACTTTGACTGCTGTTTGGTGCTGGGCAGGCTGCGTACAGTGGATTTATCAGGGGGTCTTTGGTGAAAACATCTGTGTGCTGTGGCTGAAGATGAGGCTGAAGAGAATGAGTAACAAACAGTCGCAGGCCATAAAACAAAAACAGTGTTGAGGGAATATGATAATTTTCTGTGGGTCACAATAAGCAACATCTTGAATATTATATACGCAGTCATTTCATCCATTGTTAATATAAAAATAGTGATGAGTGCACCTTTAAACCCTTGGGAATCAGGGCTGGATATGAAAACAAAAAAAAGAAACAACATATTATCATCCATAATTGTGCATGCATGTTTTTATTTATTCAGCCATTAATGCTTAAAATGGTCAGTAAATAGTTAGAATCCTACAATCTGTTTAACTGCAGCTTTGCTCTACCTCTTGGAACTCAAATATACCCGTTGTTTAAAAAAAATCCATCACAACACAACCATTGGAACATATTTGATTTTGCTAAAATATCTTGGACCATCTCTGTACATACATTGTTCACTAAAGCCAAATAATTCCATTCACCTATATATATTATCTTGTGAATACCACTACTACGATTGTTCAGTGGAAACATGTTTTTATGTGATTTTAGTGAACACTGATCGGATCCTTTAGGTTTTACTATAAAGTATTTTATGGGCTTCTGTTTTTTTCTTTTGGTGCCTAATGCATAAGACATAGTTGTCAGCAGATGGGTAATTCCTCTCACATTGCCTTTTGCACATCCCTCCAATTATTTTCTCCCCACTGATCTTGGTCAAAGGAATTTATATAGGAGATCAGTGGTAGAAAAGGACACTGACATGCCTCCCCACACACGAGTGTATGTGCAGTGATTCATGTTAAAAGTGTAATTTAGGTCTAACATTACTGACTTGTTGATATGAGGTCGGCCAAATACAGCCTGTCAGAGCGCTGCTGGAACGCTGAGAGGAACCTGTAATGAGGCCTGAGAGATGCCAAGTGGTTGGAAAGTGAAGCATACCTGCTGCTCGCTGAGACACATGGCAGCCTGGCGAGCCAGGTTTAAGGATTACTGGCTTTTTAAAAGGGAAAAAAAGATGATTTAAAGTTAACTGGATGCTAAATGTTAAACTTTGCTTCTAGCTTCTCTCTTTAACACAGCTGCCTCTATGATCAAGAAAACGTTTTGCAATCAAATAGCTTTAAATATACGATTACTTTAAAATACATCCATGCAAGCTTCTCTTTCAGACCAATAATCATTTAGTAGAGCCAGGGTATGTTTTTAAACTTGTTTAAATAATACAGCAAATAATAATAATTTAAAATTGAATACAGCTTGAGCATGTTGGTTGATGCTGACTAAAAACTACATCACCATCATCATCATAAATCTGCAGGGCAATGAGACAGGCAGCAGCCTCCGAATCTTGCTGATTAAACTTCAACATCATTTTTATGCTGTAGTTTGTGGTGCTGTTTAATTTTATAGCATAATACTTTTAATATTTGGTCTGCACTTATTTGTATTTATATATTTGTCTAAAATTGATATGATTCAATTGGCCAACCCGCTCTACCTATTGAGCCACATTGATTATGTATTTGTTGCTCATGACCCATGCCAGAAATAAAAGTTGCATTTCTTCCCAACTTTTTATGCCATATGGACAAACATATGAGTTAAGTTGGATGTTTAGTCTTACATACTATGAACAGCTGCCACACAATGATGATACTTTAAAGTTGTGTATATTTTGTTTCCGCATGGTATAATGGCAGAACCATTTGCAGAGCTTCCACTATTGGACAATTACCAGGTGGTTATGTTATTATGGACAACCGCACACACTTTAAGTGTGAACAGACACACAGCAAACAAGTTGGATACAAGTCCTAGCATTTGTCTTGTGGCTAAAAGATATTCCTTATGAGCACTAAAAATCAGGCGTGATGTTAATTTCAGGGGATAGTTGAAACACCTCATGCTTGGCTTTTTCTTGAAATCGTCTTGTCACTATGCATCATGAACATTTTTTGGAATAATTTTATTCACAGTCACTGACACAGTGCTTTGAGAAAAACGTGATTTGAGTGGCATTAGTGACTATTCAAATTGCATAAATAATGCTCGATATGCTTCAGAGACTAGTGGCAGGGCTGTGTGACTTAAACCTCAAATGGAAATACAGGAACCAATTCTCTCACCTATTGTCTCTCCAAAATGTAGAAGAAGGATTTAAATACTCATTCATAGTCAAATAGTCATTCAGCCAACACAACAGCCAACACATATTTCAACAAAAAGCTTTTGTGTACACGTCCAGTGTTTCCATTTTGGTTTACCATTTGTATGATATTAAAATGGACTTGTTGAGTACTCAGTGGATAAATAATTGAATTATTTCTCACATGGTAACTGCTCAAGTATAATCAGTATAATTGTTATTGTTGAAGGGCCGCAGTAGTATATAGTGTTGAAGATGTACTGTATGGTTACTTTTGATATACTTTGACTATTTACCAGAATGCGATGGCTCATTTGACAAAATAATCTTAACTCAAGGTCCACTTACTAGGATTTTCTGGAGTTTACACGAGCAACTTACTGTCTTAATTAGTGAAGGGAGTTTTGTAAGGAATATCAAGAAGGCCATTTACAGTCAACTCCAACATCCTCCCTGAACAGAGGGCCCATTTACGACCACCTGTTAGCACTCTGAAAGCAGTACCGTCCTTAGGTCATGGTCCATTCACTAAAAGGGGCAGTGAGATACAGCCAGTAATGCTGGAAAAAAGCAAGCGAATAGTGTAAACCATAATTTTAGTATATTTTTAGATATGTTTTCCCAAGGTCAAGAACTGCTGTCTGTTCTGGACACACAAATATTAAATTAATATGTATCCATCCTATTTTAAAACAGCAAACTAGCATACATTCATTTACAAAACAATAAATGTGGTAAGGTTAGACTTTAGAGAAGGACAGAGAGAAAGCATGAAGGGGGAGAGATTTATCCATGCAGAAGAAGATGCAGCTGCACCTAATTAATCTGTCTATATATCTGTGTGTTTTTGAAGATGCTGTAAAATGAACCAGTGAACTGTCTAGTGAGCAAGTTGCCATGACAGTTCTGCTTGAAGAGGCAATGTGTTTACATGGGCCATTGGCTTTATGCCCCAAAGGGGATCTGTGAATCTGGCCTTTCTGCTGCCTAATTTATTCTATTTGTCTGATTGTTGGTTCTGAATTAAGTCAGTTAGTCTTCTTCACACTGGATTCTGAACAGTCTCACAACCCCTATATTTGGTTTACAACCATGCCCTACAGTGCTGCCACCCTGCAGACATCAGCAGTCATTTCCCAAACATGTTCACTTTTGTCCAATGAAATGTTTGCTTGCATGCACATACAAATACTGCACACACACCCCAATAAGCAAACTACACAAGGCTATAACAACATTCACTGTGTGGCAAGAAAATAAATCAGCTTGTACTTGAATATCTGCACATCAGAGCAAAGCCCGTTGGTTATTGTAATTACAAAGTGCAATAAATCAAAATAGAAACTGGATGTGTTTGGCTTTTTTTCTCTCCCAGCTGAATTCTTTTCAGAAGATCCCACTGCTGATGCAGCTTTTCTGGAGACAACAAGCCCTGGAGAATTGTGCAGGTCTCAGCAAATTCGAGAAATCAACATCAGGGGTAATGAAGTGACTGAGAGGAGTACAGGCTGCCATATGATGTTGAAATAATGTATTTCTTCCTGGGGATATGATTTTAGTGCAGTGATTATCATGTCTTTGATTACCTTATGACATAAGTCTTTAGCTCCTCAACAGATGTCTCCACTTTGATGGACACCGAGGCCCTGCATATTGTACCTGTATTCACTGTGCAGTATAGTTTTAACAGGCTCTATGAGATGCCAGTGTGAAATAACACACTATGAAGACAAGATCAGGACAGTATATGCTGCAGGGTGAACCACAGTGACTTTATTAGGGATGTGATGATCAATAGGCCCTAATGTGAAATACAGCTTGTCATCTTTACTAGCAGAGAAAAGGGGACAGATGTAAACCAGCCCTCTATAAACAAACAGAGCATTGGATTTCCCAATAAACCACTATTTGCAATAAAACAACCAGAAGATTGACATCCTATTCAGTTGAGCATTTAAAACCATCAGTCCTATTTTGCTTGCTGCACAAAAAAGGAGCAGTTACACCTCACTAAAGGTAAATAAAAAAGTGCCTCTCTTGCAGGTTTGACTGATTTTTCCCTTAAATGGGCTGCCATTGAAAAGCTACAAAAGATTCCAAAATTCAATTTTAGCATTGTGACATAAAAGAAAAGTATTCTTTCAGGAGGTAAATGAACCAAATTCCAAATAGGATCGCGCGTTGCTACAGTCAGCAAAGCCAGATTATGCAGCATTAAATCTGCATTGCTGTAGGGATACATGTCATATTAAGTTAGGTGGCAATGGAAATGCATGGCTCGAGGTTTTTAGGCTTTGCGAACATTTCATGCATTCTTTATTTATGGGGCTGCAGCAGAAGCAGTAGGGTAGAACTCAGGGGAGCATGCTGCCCTTCCAACTGCCCCCGAGGCCAGCGGGATGTCACTTTCACTCTCTAACAACAGTCAGCTCTACAGTTTGATTTGTGTGCATTTCAGAGATGCATCCAAGTCTTTGCAAGCTGTCAGCATTCCACACTGTCTGTACTAAAGTGATGAAATAATCTGAAAAAGAGACAATGTGCAATCAATTACTCAACAACAACAACTTGCTAGTCTACACTTTGGAGGTATTTACTGTCCATCAAATACCTTAAAATGGTACCCTGTGTAGTTTTCATGTATATGAACAAAAGTTGTTTACATTGCGTTTTACTCACCAAAAAGTATTGTGTATGTTGAATGCCTTTCCTTCTTCAAAGAAATTTACTTCTTTACTGCCTATGTTGGCGCAATAGTACTTTTCTTGGTTTACCATCACCAGCTGTCAGTCAGCAGAATACCAGCAGCAGAATGTTAATCACGGCGGCAGGATGTGAATCGAGCCCCCAGCACGCTCGGCACACGTACACACAAAACAGGGATAGTAAAGACATCGCTCAAAATCGGTTCTAGAGGTCAAAAGTTTCACAGGGTACCATTAGCCCTGGTGACTGCATGTAATACTACAAACTACAGCTAGCTAACTTTGGAGTTACTGGTAGTAGCATATCTCCTCTTATGGTGGAGGCCAACTGCCTCACATCTCCAGCCCCCTGTCAGTTAACACGTACTGGACCAGTGTGTCAAACAAACCTTTTTCAAACAGCAAACAAATTGACCCCCAAAGTTAAGAAGTACCAAAGCATTACTGGAAATAGTAAATGTTATGTAATTACAGATTTTTTTTATATAATGCCTTTACACTACAATTTACTGAAAAAAGTTATCAAGTTTCTGTAATTCCTTAATTCTTATATAACACTTAACATAAACTGTGTTGGGAGTATAGATCCAAGAGGACTTTTCTTCTGAATGTTTTCCAAAATGTATCAGCAAAGCAGCTGGGGAGAACATGTCACTCATCTCAACAAATTCCACAGATTTTCACAATCTGTCCAATTGCTGTTTTTCCCCCAGCAATCTAACAATGACAATGACTTCCTGATTTTTAACAAGCACTGGACAATTGGCCTTTACTTTTGTTGAAGCTTTTCATGTCTTGCCTGTGTCTTGGATGATTGGCTCAGTCAAGAAAGAACAAGATGTTATCAGGAAATGTGGGCTTCTCATGATCAAGAATGTTCTCTGGTTTCCATGGCTACCAATAGATCCTACGTAAAAGAGCAGAATTGTCAGTCTCAATTACAAAACGGCTGATTAGTATCAAGGTACTTGTGCAGGAGGAAGTATTACAGCCTTTCAGATCCACAGGCAGCTGTGCGACTGAGGGGCAATCAAAGTGTGTGATTGCCGTCATTTCAGAAGAACTCTGTTTGTTTTACAAATTAGATAGAAATTACTCAGAGGTCAGAAATTCTCAGATTTGCAAGTGAAAAGTAAAACTTCGTTGCACTTTTTCCCCTAGCATGTAATTAAATATTAAATATTTGTTTAAGTTGTTTAACACATTTTCTTCTTTCTTTTCATCCATTTTTCGCCATTTTCCTAAAATTAGCTTAAACCATTTTTATCTTAAAGTATTACTTCCTCACTGTAAATGACATTGCTGCAGTGTGAAATGGAGAACCTCGTGGGATTTAGGAGGTAATGAGAATGATAAAACAGTCGAAAAATGCTCCGAAGTTATTTGTTGTTTTTTTGCATGCACCATGCAACCAAAGAGAAGGATGCCCCATTCATCTCTGTCGCCTTGCTTGGGTCAGGGAGAGGACACAATCAGGCTAATAACAAAATTAGCCTTGATCAAATTACTTCTGCCTTGGTGGTTAATGATACTGCAAAGTTTGGGGCCCCCTGGAGCCAAGAATGCACATTTATCGGATGTTCGTAGTGCAGTTGAAGTTAAATTAACTTTGAAATCACAAACCACAAATGCTTGTGGGTCTGTACTCCTTACTCCCCACAACATAGCTTTCACTGCAGCTAAAAGGGAGCGGATGACTTTGACATTTGCACTGTCAGCATACTTCCACTGCCATTTCTACTTACCACGAAAGAAAATAGATGGGTAGACATTACGAGAGCTGTGGTAAACAACAATCCATGTTTGGTCTCTAGGTCCGGTGTCTTGGTCAAGGACAATTCCAGTGTAACGAATCTACTACCTGGGATGGGATCAAGTCATGCCATGGCTTCTGTTGGTGCCCAAGGCCACTCTAGCGCCCAGTCAGACTTCACAGCCACAGAGCTCTCAGTCTCCCGGTGGGAGCTCATGCTCGATGTCAGGTGTCAGGTGGAGTTATCCAGGCCCCGGAAAGAGGACTCCATTGTTTGTGAAAGCCCCGGTCATTGTCACACCACATCTCTTGCCGCAAGGAGAGATGGGACAGGAAGGCTTCTAAAGTGATCCTATTCTCTGTTAGTGGAGTTAACTGCGAGGGAAAATGTGGTTTACTTTTACAGTAAGGCTACGTGTACTCAGAAAATATTTCATAGGTTGTGCAGCTATATCTGCACCTGGTGAAACTGCTCAGTGTACAGCGATCCCTCTAAAAAAGGAAGTCATAAAAATAAAAAAGGGAAAAGCAGTCCATTTGCAGTGCTCAAAAACCACACATGGTCACATTTCGATCATGTCGGAAAATACAGTTCTTTATCTCCAATGAGACATATTTATTTAGGTATATATGGTCTAGAAAGCTCTGCAAACAAAGAGGTGGGAGCCAAAGAGGCAATTCAAAATTCTCCTTGAAGCAAAAGTGAATATGATAGCTGTCACTCTGCATTTTTGCACTTGTCTTATCAGCGAGCAGCCCCTCAGATGACGCACGGTTATTGTCATGTTGCTGCAGTCACTCCCGCACCATGAGGTTAAAGTGACCTGACTATATGAGTGCTTGACTCTCAAATGACCCTGTCGCAGAAAGTCTCCAGAACCGCACTGCACATCTATGATTGATCCCAAAAGTATCAAGGGTGGGGGGGGAAGCATGCGTTTCTTTGCTCAGGGCAAGTCCTTGTGAAAGAAATGAAAATGAGGAGCAGCAGTGAGATAACTCATAAATTGAATGATGATCAAACTGAGTGTTTTATTCAGTGGTTTGTGAATTTACAAGGTCACCTTGCTTTTAAAAGCAACAGGAATTCATGTGGCGGCTGCTGTTATCAAATTCACGACTCGGGCACTTTAGTACAAGAGATCCACACCCGTACTGTACCTCCAGGCCTTTTTGCAGCGCCACATGCCACTATACTGTGCTACTTACACTCCATTCTCTGCTGTACTGTGTATCATTTAACCTGGCGTTCACTCCTCTCCCCACTTGACTGAGCTTCCCACTTCCGACCAGTCAGAATTGTAGTCTCTTTTAATCTTTCCTCATAGCAACACCGTCCACACACTGAATGGAAACACTGCAGCTTTACTGCTGTTGCTCTCAAAGAAAGTCCATTTGAACCCGCCTTTGCTGATTTTCTATTTGTATTATATGTCTTGCCTTTTGCTCTTACATAGGTGTTCTACACTCAGAAATGTTGAAGGGCTCTTTAGTGTAGACTTACTTTTTTGTATATTCAAATTTACTCCACTTCAGTGTTGGATTGATTGCCAATTGGTATTAATCCTATCAGTATTAGCAGAATGCTATTTTAACTATTCTAAATATTCTAACTATTAACTATTTAACTTGAAATGGAAGGAGACTGAAAGGGTTAACCTTATGGTAATTTATATATGGATGGAAAGGTTATTCTTTCAATATAACTTTGGAGCTTCTACATGTTTATAAAGGTTACTAGATACCCTGTGTGCTTTCAATGTCAAGAACAGTTGTTTTATTTAACCAGTTAAAGTGTAAAATTGAACTGAGTGCATTAGAGATTACATTTCTTTGTTTAATTGGGTTTTTGTTTTTTCGTTTTTTGCCCTTGCACGACAGAAGCCAGGTTTGATCTTTCGCAGTTGCATGCCTTATGGTGTTTACAGCAGGAAAGTGGTGATGTATGAGTCGGCTACTCAAGACTTCCAAGGTAATTAACAAATGAGGTTTTGGCTAACAAAGCATGGCCTTGACGGGGCTGCATTACTTTCATGGAGCCCCTCTGCTAGGCCGATCACAAGGATGCCGCTTAATAGAGTTAGATGAATGGACTGTGACTTGGACCAAGCAGGTGGACCCACCACTACCCCCACCTAGACCCCTGCCGACTCAAAGTCACGCATGCATGAGAATGCACAGACACACACACACACACACACACACACACACACACACACACACGGACTGATACAGCTGCAAGGTGAAACATGGCAAAGAAGAGACCAATTATTCTCCAGACAGATGACTCGGGATGTGGGAGGCCTGATCATTTTTCCTGCCGAGGTTTGAAACCCTGCTGCTGTCGGCTGCTGACAACTGGTCTCCTCCTCTCCAGCCTTCTGTTTATGGTACTGTTCACTTTAAAAGGAACACTGTTTGAATGTCGGAGCTGTTGGCCGCTATGTTTTCTTTTGAGATGAAAGATGATGCGAGAGACTAACACAGGATGCTGCTTCAACCCCATTCCCAGACAGCATATCTCAATTTTCAACACCAACAACAACAACAATAAAACATAAAAAACTGATTAGTTTGAATGTATGTCGTGATACTGGTGTGTCCCATATATGCATTCTCCTGACAATTGCACTTTTGTAAATCTACACGGTCAGCACAGTTTCATCAGGAGCCATCAAAATTGCTTGCCGATGTGCACTAACTGAACAACTGCAACCCTGATTGAAATATATGTAAATAATATGTAGTACCATCTAATAGAACGGGAGATTTTAATAAGATTTGTTTTTTCCATTTTGTTTGCGATTGTGCAAACAAAATGAAAAAACGTAACTGAATCATGACCTTTCAATATTTTTCTGGCGTTTATATGTATAGATGCTCACAGAATCTGAATGACTGCAGTGCATATGTGGCAATTCGAACCAGAAATCAACCACATTCTTCCTGCACAGAGCTTAAACAATGCATACGCTGATGGCAGTGCCTTTTATAAGAAGCCGTTATCAAACTACACATAAAATGTTTTCTTGTTTTAGGAACTGATGTATTGGAGAAGGACAAAGAGCATCCCTGGTGATATTCCACTAGCATTCCACTCCAAGTGGCTGGTAGAGAAAAACTGATAGTCTCTACTAGGGGTGGGTGTCCCAGTGTTAATGTGCTAATATAGTACCAGAATTCCAGTGTCAATACGAAAACAAAGATTTTAAATGCGATCAGACATTCGATGGCAGCTTTTGATACATCACAGGTTTTGATAATCAGGGCTACATTTCAATCTGTATGACAAACATATTGAGGTTTGACACCCCGCTCTGGTCTCAACCATCACATACATGGTGACAATAACAAATGCCTTGCACCTATAAAGAATGCTATATTTCCAATAGAATATGGCAATGGTTTGTTGGAAATGAATAGCTGCAGAGATCGTGTTGCTGTTAAAGTTTAAATGAAATTATCTAAATGACAAGAGCACAGTGTTAAAAAAGTTCAATTTGTTCTACACCTAGATAAAGAAACTTCTTTGGGTATGAATAAGTGGGGCACACAGAACATTTAGCCAAACATAGGATGTTGAGCTAATAGGCAAATTGTTAATAATCACCATGCAAACACGCATATACAATACTAGGTACACAGGATGCCGAGAATAGTAAGTACTGCCGAACAGAACACTTCAAGATCTTTGTGACACCAGCAGCAGCTTCAAAGGCGGATCTATCCACCATGACTCTATGCCTGATGGCGGAGAGATCAAACATAAAATGAAAAATGCATTCATCAGTACAGGTAAAAAATAAAAAAAAAAATACATTTAAATCTGTGACTTGTCAAAAAATTAAGTTTTTGAAAATCTGTCTCTTGTAAGCTCCCTCCTGTTTATTTCAGTGTTTAAGGCTACGTTTACACTGCAGCAAAATGTGTTTTTCACTCCTCACAGGAACGCAAAATTCTATTATGTTCATACACAGTTTGGTTATGACACATAGGGACACACCAATAACATTGTTGGGCATTTCCAACAGTTGAATGCTGAGTTTGGCACTTTTCTGTATCAGAACTCCACTGGACAACTAACAACTGGCACCACCATAGTACACATGGCATTAAAACACCAGAGTTTTCCACTTCTGAAAAATGCCCAAAAGCAGATGTGCTTTGTGGTAGGAAAGAAAAACAAAAATGCTTTTAAAAGTTGCAGAGGGAATCAAAAGACACTCTAAACAATGCTCAATGAAAATCAAATAACTGCAGAAGAAGCAGAAGCTCTGCCTTTTATGATCTAAATGAAAATATGCGTACAATATTTGTGACTGAGTGATCTCAGTTTGTTACCTGCAACCATTATCTTGATGGAAAAATCTATTCAGCATTATTGCATATTTAATTAAGAAATAAACATCTGTGAAGTTCATATGTATATTTTACTTTGATTACACAAATGTTTGCTGTAGTTATTCTCCATCTTATTTTTCGGTTATTTGGAAATTATACCATTTAAATTGTTGTGACACCAAATAACTGCCACTAGAGTGCCACAAAAGGCAGATCTGAGTTCTCATCCAAGTACACTGTGGTGCGGTTAATCACAACTGAGAATATGATCCATATCGTCAACAGGAAATAACCATAAAACACAAGGTTTCATGCTCACAGTTGTACAGCATAGCAACAAATTGAATTATGAGCAAACCACAGTATTGAGTGGTGCAGCTGCGGGTGACATGTTTCGAAACATAAATCCATGAATTGGTTTCTCAAAAGCCCAGTTGAAGTTTGATCTTGAAGGCCCATTATTGACCTTGGAAACAATAGTTTGACAAAAAGCTCTTAGCATAAGCTCAACTTTCTGGAAATTTCCCAGGGCTTTCACTCAAATCTCATGGCCTTCATCAACAGAGTTTTGCCTACAGGCAGTGATCTGGGCAGCATGAACAAACAAAAAGACTTTTCAACAAAGGCCTCACCTTAGCTGAGCTAAAAAAAAAAAATTTAAAGTTGTAGTTTCCCTGCTTAACCACAAACTACTACAAGCTTAGCAAGACTGACAATATGGACCAAGTACAGAAACAGTTTACAGCTCACATCTCCTCTGTTCACTGAAAAAAAAACAGACAAACAAATCTACGTCATCTTTAAATTCACAACTGCAGATCATTTCAAAATCAACTGTTCAACCCTAACCCATTAAAAACAATATTCAAGACAAAATATCCAAGAGTCAACCAATGTTGCTCAGTTTGTTAATATAATAATTGGTACTTAAGTAAGTATTACATATTTGCCAGGAAGTGCTCATTTTCTCATTTGTATTTTCATTTATTTACTTACATGTGATTTTCTTCTTTACTGTATTCTATTTGCCCAGAGTTTCAGTTACTTGGTAACAAGTTTAGCGGTCCACTTAATTTAATATTTTTTTATGTGTAACTACGTCCATCTACCTCCTTGAGGGGTTATTTTTAACAGAAGAAAAGTCTATCAAGAATATTATCAGAGTTTAGGGTGGGGGTAAAAGAAGGGTTAATTTTGAGATGACAAAAAAATGGGCCGACTTATTAAACATATGTAAACAACATTAATCTATTATACATACTGCAGAGACAATATGAGACTACAATACAGTGTGACCTCGGGAGTTAATCTACACAATATCACCACAAGTTGCTTAGTCAATGAGAGGTTTCAGAATAAATTAACATAAGAATTTCCCCTGAGGACTATTCTAATCAGAGTATTCTATCGTTTTCTGTTCCTGCTTAATGAATCATACGAATTATAGTCATATTATAAATGGCAAGTCTTTGCAGGGCTATTAGTTTGTTTCTTTAGGGGTCTAATAGAAGACATGCTTCATTTAGGGCCCTGTAGTGTCCCGCAGCAACACGGAATGAATTGCATTATTTCCAACAGCTGCCATTTTCCAATGATCTTATCAGAAGTGCACTAACATAATGTGGCAGAGGAAGTTATTATTCCAGGCCAGCCGTCTCACTCTCACTCCATAATAGCATTCATCTTTTTGAGCAGGTCTTTTACTTCCAGCTCTCCGTCCTCTTCGCACATTTCCAGCACATTCTTTCTTAATTACAAAAGATGGATTCCGTCAGTAGATACAAAGATTTATATTCAGCAGGAGTTTGCCTTTAACTTTCATTTTAATGCTAATGCATTGCGCTTTTTTAACTCCCTGGTGTGTAAACTATGTTTGGTGGAATGTGCCTGAATGCAATAACACCTCATTCAATACGTTGATTAAATTTTGGTGCATCTAAAGAGGTGTCCATAGAGATTTCACTGGGTGGGACAAATATTCCTTCATCATATTTCTGGCTCCAAACTTCCTTTTCCTTATTGCAGCGTCGTCGTCGTCCCCCCCCCCTTGTGAGTTGAGTGCTTGATTTTTGGAAGATAGTCTGACAGAGAACGAAACAAGCACTCCTCAAGTGCACCTTTTTCCAGGCATCATGTAGGCCTAATCATGCAGCACTTAACACCTGCTTTGCCCTTGACACTTGTCATCACAGAGCCGCAGATCGTTTCATGCTTCCATCTTCTAGGCCATTACAGTCATAGTCAAAGTCCTATTGACATACAGAAGAGATCATTTATTATTTTCTCTTAATAAGCCAATGGCTTGGTCATTACAGACAACAACAAATGGCTACATTTGACACTTATTCACATTTTCCTTGAAAATACACAGCATGGTATTGCAGTGAATCGAAAACACCATCACCTTTTTCAAAAGCTAAGATGAAAAACCATTTAGCCTGATTATCATGCACTTGTAAGTCTATGGGTTCTGGGTTTCAAAGGTCAAAAAGATCAGTTTTCTCAGCTTGTTGAGGGACAAATAATCCCTTAAATGCAGCTCATAAATACTGGACGTAGCGTACAAGATTGATAATATATTTCCTTAATCAGAACATTAAGGAACTGTAGTCAAAGCTATCATGGCACTGAATTTTAATGCCAGTGTTGAAAATTGTATGATGATCTGACATAGATAAGATATCACATGCTTTTTTTAAGAATCCAAAACATCAAAGAGCTAGGCGGTAATAACTCTTCACACAAAAAGAACAGCTTTTGTGACTGTTGATGCATATTTACAATTTTATAAGAGGAAATTTACATTTTATGGTGCTGAGGTTTTCTAACTGCAAAACAATGTCACAATAGTTTATATACGGTTGTCAAATGTGTAACAAAATGTGGTGTGTTTTGATGAAAACTGACATTATTCACAGTATTATTTCTTGAGGTGAAGCAGCTAAATGAAATTCAGCCACCATTCATTTGATTATTTAGCCTAAACCTGTGCTTTTCCTCTTCTGGCATGTCATTGTCTCAGAAAAAGACCTATTGGACAACTTGTCTCTTTAGGCTGTGCAGCATCGCTACAATTACCTAGTGTTTAATGTCGTGTAGCTAAGGCTGTTTTTTTTTGTTTTTTTTAATACATCAATAAAATTACACTGCAAAAAAACATGGACGTGTTTGAAATCAGACATAAACTAACCAGAGGTACCATAAAGGCATTTTAAGCTCAGTCAATTGAATTGCTGCCTCAGGATTTCCATTGTTTTGTTATGCCAGTTTTCCAATAAAAGACACCAAAAAATGTTGTACGCGTTTCCCAAAAAAGGTCCCATTCAGGAGTAATAACGGATGACAGTAAAGTGATAATAAACCAGATTGGAGGCCACAAAACCAAAACAATTAGCTAAAAGGCTCTATGGAGCTAAGGGGAACTCTTGAGTCCAATGTTTATATAAAAATGTTCGATAGTGCAGCTTTAACTGTATTGTAAGTACTGTATATGGCAAATCAGAGGTAAACTATAAATGGTCAATTTAAACTGCAAGTATTATTTTCCAAAAAGATTTGACAATTAATGAAAAATAAATGAACAATAATTTCTTAATTGCAGCAGATGCCAACAATCTTGACTCCGCACCTGTACAATGGGACGTGCTTTCTTTTAACATCAACTGTTCTTTCAACTGTTGTTCATAAATATGTGCAAAACATTTGCTAATAGGCTGAGTTAATGTATTATTCAAAAGTGAGTCAGGAGCAGCTTATTATAGACTGCTATCAAAGTGTTACTCTGTTATATTTCTCCAAGGTTCTCTCTCCCCTGATGTGCACCCAAAGAAACAATGCATGGCACAGAGAAAGGAAGTGTAAAAATGTTTTAGCAACACTAAAAACATCCACCTCATCATGCCAATCAAACTTGTGAACATTTCAACCCAAAACGCCCTCTACCTCTTCTACATGCATACACCATCATCTTAATGGAGAGGCTTCGTATTGCCCTTCGAAAATACGAAGTCACAAACTTCACTCCTCTCTCTTGTTTGTGGATCAAAGCAGCCACTTGCGACATGAATGCGAGGACACGGCGGTCTGATTACTTTAATAATACATGAGAAATGTAATGAACATATTCAGAAAGTGGCATGTCACCCATCTGTGCGGTGCTGAGCATTGATTAAAGTTTGCCTGTTTGGCATTTGAATAATGAACAAACACTGTGGAGAAATGGCAGCCATTAACCTTTCATTGAGTCCCTCTTATTCTAAACCACAGCATATCAGGACATTTCAATTCCCTGTTTCCTACTTTCCACTACATTACCCTCCTAGAAAAGATTCCAACAGCGTCCCTGCCAACATAGAGGTATGCTAGAGGACTTTTTAGTTATGAGCCACCCAACAAGTTGATATACTGTCGGTGTAGTTGCCTCTTATTTTTTTTTACATTTCAGGCACCAGTCATTCTGCTTTTAAATCTCGTAGTGCAAGAGACACTATGAGATATACACTGTAAAACATCATACAGGAATTTTGATGAATCAACTAATCTTTTATCATTAAAAAGTGCTCTGTGGAATTCCTTGTAAACAAACTGAAGTTATGTTTACATTCAGTCTTACACACCAAAGTGTATTGTGTGAATCTCTACGGTCTAAATAAATGTCTCAACTGCATATCCCTCCTCATGAAAACGTTGCACTGACGATTTCTTTGAAAACGCTGAAACCGGCACTGTTCCCATCCATGTTTTTTTTTGCCAGAGCAGTCTTCGTCTCTTGCTTCGCTTGCACATTTCTGTGTTTCTTGGTGCATTATTGCCACTTGTAGATCAGTGGAACAGTGTGAAACCACTAACTGGAAAGGTTTATCGCGTGCTCATGCATGTACATGTGCTTCCTTGTGCACATGCACATTACAAACTAAACAGGGACTCGCTTGTCAAAACATTGCTCCATAACACTACGAGTGATCACAACCTCCACAGGGTACCTTTCAACTTAATATAAATACGTATGTTTTATTAAGTTAAATCAATTTAAAACTGAACCAAAACAGACCCATTTTAGGAGTTCTGCAAAGCGTTCACATAACTCCATTAATTGTTTCTACAGAGACATTATCAGAATTGCAGCATATTTCCCAGCATGCAGTCTTTCTATTTCTTTTACTGTAATACATGTTAAATTAAGTTATGGTTAGCCATGATAAAAATGTACATTCCACAGCAGCCTCATTTTTTGTCAGTGTGCAAATGTTGGTATAAAAGTGACTTTTTAAAAAGAATTTAATGTAGTAATTGGGTCAAGTGTTGGCTCCGATTTTGATTGGTTGTTGTAACCTCTGGCTCTAGTATCAAGATGTTGTCGTTTCATTGTGATTTTGTTACTTGATGAAGGTCCATGACCAAAACAGAACCCTTTTTTAACAAAATAACATTTAACTTATACTTTCTGTATCAGTTTCTGTTGTTCTATGTCTGTCGATGTTTCCTTCATTTTATTTATATATTTCTCCAAGTTAAGGAAACCAGTAGCCTGCTGGGCTTGAATTGTGTTCACACAGTTGACAGCTTTTATAACTTACAATGCTACCAATTCTAACATGCTGCTCCAAGGATTGTTATAACAAACTTTATATTTTTCCTGTGCGGTTTCCATTTGTTCCGGTTAAGATTTGTACAGGCTGAGAATCTGTGGGTAACACTCAACTAAATACTGTATGTCTTTCACAGCAATAAGGTGGCAAAACAGGGTGTCTGCTCATCTTTCTGTGCCTCCAAACTTCTGTTTCCTTTTCAAAGAGTGGTCTTTGTGTTTTCCTGGCACAGGTTTCAGCTTCCACTAAGCCTCTAAAATGAAACATTTATTTCCTGCTCCAGGAAGCAATACTGTAGCTTGTTAAACAATGCTTTTCAAGAAATAAAATCAAAGCTTTCTTGTCATCTTTTCGAACACCGGACATTATTTTGCCAAATGTTTTCCAGCAATCTATGCTTGTAATTAAAGTGAGATTTAAACTAACAAATGTGAGCTTTTAAAATAGCTGCAAACAAAGCCAGCCATCTGAATCAATGCAGCAGTAACCATCACCCCTGTTAAATGGTGTTGTTTGTCATTTATTCGAGAAAAGAGCACACACTGCTTTTGCTGGGACCTCATGCACCCATCACTTTGTTGTGACACATCTTTTAACAGTGCATATACAGTCATGCATTGGCAGACAGTTGCAGCAACTCTGAGTGCATAAAAGCATCTGGGAGAAAACATTTCTCTTGATTATCTAGATGAGAACATTAGTGTTTACTAAGCTGGAGAGCCTTTACTGGACATGTAAAGGAAGATATGTGGTATGATGAGTTTCATTTTGCTTATAGGGTGGCTTGTTGAGAATAGATGACAGTGACAGCTACAGTATGCTGACAGACAATGGCACAAAATAAAATAAGTAAGTAACTGCTTTAAACCATCTAAATGCAGCCATGTGGAAATGTAAGAGATGTCTGGTATAGCTGGCAACAGAAATGTGTCTAATGATTAGCATATGGTCACAAGAAAAAAGTGTGACAATCACCAAAAGGTGCAAACTTCTCTAAACAACTGCATAAGAAACCATCTGTGGGATAATTCCTGAAGTCACTTCAAATAAAATTAATCCTTTTTAAATGAACAGAAAAAAAAAAGGCTAAATTTTTAAGACTGCACGTAGCTGTCTAATGTCTTTGCTTTGGCATTCAAATGTAGGTCAAGCCTTTGTAGTCTTTCAGCTTGCATATTGCGCAAAATAACTGTAAAATCAGACACTAAATGTTTTATTTCCAGGAACTACAAACATCTCCCTGATATTATTCCTGTCAAAAATACTACTATCTTTTATCAAAGGTTCAAAATAACAGGAGCATTGTAGTCGAGAGAGGTTTGAGGAAATAAAAATTGTGGAGGTTTATTTTTGTCAGACAGGTTCTTTTAAAATAATTGGGATATCCCCCCAATAGATGTGCCCACTGTGTAGTTTGAGAGTGTTGAAGTTGGAGCTTGTGCTCAGCCCGTGGCTTCTTCTTGCCTAAACAGGCAGTGTGCAAACAGCTCTCAGACCAATGACTTTGGAGAAAGGGTTGTGAGGAAAACACTCATTTTAACAATGTGTTGAACTTCTGCAATTTCTTTGCTCCGTCCATTGAAAATTCCCTTAAGGGAAATCCTGAAGAGGAAAACAGGGGAGAGAAAACAAACCCTTTGTAAACTGTAAATAGTGAATGGAACAAATGTACAATAAACCTTTTCCCATAAATTACAGTCATATTCAACTATTGTCCATACATTATAGGAAAAAACAATACTGGAGCTGTCCTGGGTGTTGGCCGACATTTACGCTGGCGGGCTAAAATCCCACTGGCGGGGAGTGATGCCCAATTGTTCGTCTTGAGTGATCAACCTCATCATTTGCCTCACTTGTTCATTGTGTTTACCTTGTTGCTCCAAACAGCCTTGCAGCCGCCAACAGCAACCTTCCTTCACTCTAGTCAGTTCTGTCTTGTTACTTATTTATTATTCAGTTTGTTCAGTTGCCTAATGTTTTCAATGACCATGCCAACTCGCTTCAATATCTCTGGTAACTTCAAACCCCTGTTTGTACGATTTGTACGGTTTCTGATGGGGTGGACAAAAAAATATATACCAAAATCTCATCTCTTTCTGTATTGGCATAAAACATTAGCCTTGACTACACTGTAAATCAATCTCTACTTTGAATTTAATATGTAGCAGAGTTGTTGACATTCAGAAAAAGATAGTCCAAATCATTTTTATATAGCCTTGATTTAAGAACTAAAATATAAATTAGGCTGTAGTGGTTCGACATTCATTTCTTTAAATGGTGCCAGTCAGAATCATATCTGACAAAACAATATTTATGTGCACCATTTGTACCATATCCATCTATGTGTCTTCCTTTTGGGGCATATGCAACTCTTCCACTGTGAATTATGGCAGCTCGTGTCTGCATTATGCTGTGAGAAACGTCACGCCTCCTTCGAGAGCATCTGCATTCATATTATTTAAAAGCTTAGACTGATCAAAACAACTGCTCATTTGATGTAGACACACTGCTTCTGGGTCAGCTCATAAACAATGTTACATAGTAGCTAAGCCATTGTATTGCATGCTCCTAGCACAAGAGAGCGAAATTTAACTTGACGTGCATTTATCCACATTTAGATTTTTCTTCATAAAAAGTTCACATTATGAGTTGACTAAAACATCTCTGTCCACGAGTGATATCTCAGTTATTACCGACGCATAAGTGCAACTAGACAACGATGAGTATTGGGTTTCTTCTTCTTGCTTTTCATCCTCAGTGGAAATGTTACATCAAATTGGTGAGTCGTTTAGCAAAAAAAAGAAAAAGGCTACAGTTTTTTTTTTTAAAGGTTTGCCAAGTGAGTAACTTGTTCCTCTGTCTTGTACTATACACTGTAGGTACATATATGTGGCCATACACTTGTTAAACTGTTCCATCACTAGGATATTTATATAAAGCCTGCTGAAGGTACTGCTGAACTCACGGAGCCGCAGCTCCACACAGCTTTTAGCTCATTGTTTTGGTTTTCAGTGCCACACATTCGACCATTTCAGACTGTTTGTACGAGGTAGAGCGCAAAATGAAGACCAGCTATGAGGATGCTATGGACTACATGTGAATGTATGTACAAGTGTGTCTAAACTTTTGACTGGTACTGTATTTGTAATTTTCATTTTCTTACCTCATACTCCTGTCCTATATAATGTTTTCTGCCAGGCTTTAGACTTTTTACTCAAGTCACGATAGGATCGAAGGGCTTAACTCTCGAAAGAGGCGCACACATTTTTTTCCCCCACTATGTTCTCTACAGTAAATTTGCCGTAGCAACTTCCACCTCTTGTCAATGCCAGAATTCCATTTGACGCATACTGTGGAGGCGAGTGTACTTGGGGTCAAAGTTCAATGTAGTTAAAGTTCGATCCCACAACCTGGTGGAAAAATCAGCGGAGTGCTTGCCGCTTTCGCTTGTCAAACTTCCCCAAAATCCTTGATAGACTGTGTGGTTGAGTCTCACCGCTCTCGCTAACCCGGCCAAATGTGAGATCCTTTCTTTTACAAAAAAGCTCAAACTACCCAAGCGTACCCTGCTTGCCCAGCATGAAATGACAGAGAACTGAAACAATATGGAACTGGAACAACTTGATAGACAACAGTTTATCAGAGCAGTGCTTCTTTGAGTTTAGATAACAGTTTGTATGATAGTTAGTTTTAAGCTTTAAATTGCAATACACATGGGAAAACCTTTTACGGAAAAAACAGATACTGTATGAAATTTGCAGCAATCCTTGTACAATGGAGGGAACAAAGAGCTCATTCCATAAAATGTCAGCATATCCTTTTCAGCAGCTGTATCATTGTTCAAGGACTTGTTTTTTTTTTTTTAATTGGTTAAGTAGTTACAACTTTTACATGACAACGTTTTTCTGCAGATACGACACATGGTTTACTGTATCAGAAACGATGGCATTTAATTTGTGAAAACAGGTCAAGAGAACGAGATTCCTTCCTTATGTTTTGGCTCTCAGCAGAAACTCTTTCTTCCCTTGGGAGCGTGCTGATTTTGGGTCTGTATTCCCCTCTGATTCGTTCATATGCCTTTGGCAATGTCTGATAACATTCCCATTGTTTGATAGCATTGGAACACACACACACACACACACACACACACACACACACACACCATTGCAGTAGGAGGGGGACAAGTGTCAGCTGGAGGCAAAGAAAGATAGGCCGCCCCTGCTACACAGTTAATCTTAATGAAAAACGAGTCTGCCTCCAGACTGGGTGCTTTGGCTGACATCCATTAATGTTCTTTCCTCAATGTATTTTATTATTTATTTATTTATTTTATATTTATATATTTTTATGAAGCATCATAGAGCTTATATGAAGTATTTTGAAGTGTTTGAAACTATTACTCCGCTGTCTGATTTCACTTGACTTATGTACAATTTGTGCATAACAAATCATTGACAACTGTACAGATTATCTGAAATATCGGTTAATTATTTGTCGGATTAATCAATTAATCAATCATGAAATGTCTATAAAATATACAGGTATTGAATTTTCCAGTGATATAAAACAGCATCACATTTGAAAAGGTGTAATCGACAAACGATTGTTTGATATTTCTCTTTTTAAATGACTTACACAATTAATAGTGTGTGTGTGTGTGTGTGTGTGTGTACACACACACACACACACACAATGCTAAATACATAACTGTCACACTTTGTATTAATTTACTAATTGACACACCATTCCAGCATTATACAGTACATATTATATGCTAAACAACTATATCACAGTACTATATATATATATATATATATTGCAGAAAACCTGGCGGTAATTTCTATTTTCATTTAAATCATCTTCTAATTTTGATGGTGTGAGGGTTTTGAGGATTTAATTGCTATGAATATTAATATAAATTACTGGCTGCAGCTTTGTTTAAAGGCAGCTGTTCTGGTTGGCGTTCTCAGATAAAGAAAATATTTAATAAAGAAAAATATTTTGTATTGCAGGGCAAAATAAAGGAAGAAAATGAACAGGCGATTACGCGAACCTCCTGCTTGCAGTACTACAGGAGTACTACTTATGAACTAAACTAGTGACTGAGTCCAATGACATGCTGTGAAGTTTGTTTTGGTCCAGTGTTTCAACGTAAGTCACAGCTCTCCAAAATTATTTGTAGTTTTTTTTTTGTTAATTCATGTACCCTAAAGCATAAAGCCAGTAGGACTAAATATGCAACTAACAATTAATGGCACAGGTTTTTTTTTAACCTTTTTCTTTAGCAAGTTAGACACTATAAAGTTCATTACTGCAGATCTACAATAAATGTGTGTCGATAATTTATTCATTATAGTGTCATATCCAGTAATGAAGGTGGTAAACAGGTGGCATTATGATGACTTGCTGCCTCAGGATTACCAACTGGAGGTCAGTGTTCACTGCTGCGATGCCTCACACAATAATTCATTTTCCAGAATAATGTACTGTGCGTTAATGTGAATAATTCGCGGCACAAATAAATCCCTAATGCGTTTACTTAAGTTAAAGAAAGGACAACCAGCGGAACCAGACGCTATTTACCGATGAGGCCAGAGTGCAACAGAGACTGAATTGGTTTCCACTCTTACTGTAAACAAGTGCCTTGAGCTGAGTCCTGACCTCTTGCGCCTGTCAAATGTTAAACTTGATGCTGTGACTTCCAATTTGCTCATCTCATTGTTGCAGCACGGGGGGGTGGGGGGTGGGGGGGGTGGGGGGGGCAGACCTTCTCATGACTGGTCTGCAGACATGGCGTGGAGCTCAGTTAAAGTGTCTTGTCCCTCCAGGAAGTTCCTCTGGCTGGGTTTCTTTTCGGGGGTTGTTGGCATGACACAGTGCATTAGGGATACAGAGTGCATAGTGAATAAGGGGGTTCGACATTCCACCCCTGAATAGCCAAGGGCCTGGACACTTAATTAAGTCCTCACAGTTCCGTTCACAACTCATTAATGTAAAAGATTACGGAGTTCAGACTAAGTGAACGCATGAGCTTTGTCAGAAGTGGTCTTTTGATATCAGACCAATGTAATACAATGGGGCCTTTGTTATTACAAATATTGCACAAATAGACTGCACTGTGTTTGCCAAACCAATCACGTCTTCTAGAAATTACATTAATATACTGCTAATTTGTTTCGCAGTATTTTTCAATTGAACCAAGAGCTACATTAATTTCGCAGGAATGGTGAACCGTTGGGTGGTGGGTGTAGAAAACGCAGGACTTGTATTCTGGACACTACGGTTTACATCTTGAGCCCAGCGTGTGGTTAGGTTTCAGCATCAAAAGGTTTTTGGTTCAGATTGGCGAAAAAAATGTGGTTTGGGTTAAATGTTATTAAAGTCTTATGCTGCAAGTCAGTTAGATCTTTCAAAAATCAAATCAAAAAAGACTAAGTGTGCTTTTAGTAAGTGCTTTTAGTGCCTAAACATAACCACAAATAACTAAATGAATCATGCTTTAGCTGTTACTAGCAGATGTGGTAAAGAAATACAAATGTTGTAAGTGCAGCCGGGTGGGAAGTAATTATTTACGCCACCAGAGGCGTCTCAGTTTGTGAGTACAAAGGATATTTGGAATGATTCAGAGAGTGACCCGGGAAGGGGAAGCCATCTTGTTTCACCGAGATGTGTACATGCGCCGTTTGTGAGCTGTTTTTGAAGATGTGTAAACAGTGTCTGGAGCATTGTCCTGGGAGAAACCCGACGTAATTGCTAAAATGTCCCGCCATCACCTTGATCACGCTCTGGGAATAAATGCACAACGATGAGCCATTATGGTTATTTTTGCACTCAGTTGTGATAGTATTTTTGCAGTATTTTGAAATAGTAGGCAAAGTCACTTGTCACTATTTAAACCATGATGTGACACTATTTGTATCAGCATTGGAGTCCCTTGTAGTGTGTGTTTAGCGCCCGTAGTTCAGAGCTAGTAACACTGTCACAGCCTAGGTGTTATGCAGGCTGAAGAGGGCTGAGTGTTACAGTGCATAGAGGAGAGTCATCAGCTAATTTTCATTTTGTTTTCTTCTATCAGAACTGCCCTTTCAGCAGAGAACATTCCACATATTTAATTTTAAAGCATTTCTTATTAATATTAACTGAACACCAGTTTCCTTGTTCAGAATAAAAAACCCCAAAAAGATATTTCTGTACCCTGTGCCATTTTAATTATTACCTGGCCACATAAGTAAAGCAAATTAATAATATTTAGTCAGTGAGAGTTTTGTAAATATAGTCAATACAAACATTTGGCAATTTGCAAATGTTTCCTCTTCTGTTAAAGTGATGTTGTGTCATTGCGTTTCTTCGTAAACATATTTGCTGTTGCAGAGCATCTAACTTCATAACTAAATGTCAAAATGTAGCTTCAAATGGCTTTGCAATCAACCTTGACTTAAAAACTTTTTATGTGGGAAAACAAAAGGGCACAATTTTACTTTGGTCTTCTGCAGGCACTGGGATCTTAGATGCTCTTGAACCAATAAAAAGCTTAACAACAACATTATTACCCCAAGGAATAATGGTGTTCATAGAACAAGAGCTGGGAGCAGAATTCTTTTAGAGACTTTACTGAAATGCTGTGAAGCAGAACTGAAAAGAAAGAATGATGCATGTGAATTGAGTCTGCTGCCTGAAAGGAAACTATTACAAGTATGGGCAGTAAGTGTCAAGTCTATGATACTGACTTACCGAGCTGTTAGACTTCCTGAGAACTTGATGAAACCTCATACAGTATTTTATGACCAGGGAAAGATTTAAATGACTGCACAACAGGGGATATACCATACTTCTGCAAGCTGATTAGCCCTGTGTTGTTTTTCTGTCAGCATATATAGAGAAAGAAAATGATTTATGATAAGAAGCAATCTACATGACCAAACCTTCACACACACACACACACACACACACCTTTAGAAACTGCTGGCAACTGTTCTCCAGATGTTGAATCAGTCCATGCTTGTAATTGGATACTACCTGATTAAAATCACCGGTTTTATGATGGGAAATGTTAATGTGAGGCTTTGTTGACAAGGTTTTTTGAAATCTTATCAGACGATTGCAAAAAGATTCTTGGTCTATCAAAACCCCCCTCACACGCTTTCACTACTTTATCAGAAAAGCTCTGAAGTACACCACCTTTCAAGTCACCAAACATCCTTGTAGAGGCCTACAGCCTCAGCCACACACTTCTTCTGGTATATGTGTGCGTTTGTGTGTGTGTGTGTGTGTGTGTATGTGTCAGTGTGTTGTGAAAGTTGCAGGTCTAAAGCAATTATGTGCCACTGACAAGCCTTTTGTTACACTACGACAAACCAATTTCCCGAATCTATGGCAACCGAGTTACTCATCACTTTACTTATTCAGGCTCCTTAGCATACAAGTAACACATAGGGGTCTTTGAAATAAGCAATATTTCTTATCTAAATAAATCAATAACCACCATCTGCAGCACACACACCACCAGATCACTGAATTCTCAGTTTATGCAACTGCAACTCATTTCAAATAGCGGGCGATCGAAATACTGAGGCAAACCAGCTTCATAATGCAAGGATTGTTGTTAGGTGAACTAAATTGAAAGGTTCCATTAAATAGGGGGCGCCTCATCAGGTCTGAATAATAATGACATTGGTGCCCATCTCATAATAAGTCTTGGCTTTATGTGGCAGACAGTTTGAGCGGCCCAGGCTGAAATTGAATTTGGTTCATTTCCTTTGGCTGTCTAATTCTTTTGTGCACTTCTCCTCTACTTGGCATTGATTGTTACTCAAGATACTAGGTGAAGCTAGGCTAACTTCCATCCATAGGTGCAAACACACACACACACACACACACACACACACACACACCCCATAGGCACACACACAAATAGATGCAGCTGTGCTTGTAGAAAAGCATCACAGGAATACAATGTAAAGACTGAGATTGGTGTTAATTAATATTTAGTAAATAAATAATATTGACCTTTACATAATAACAACAGACGATTTTCAGTTTAGAATCACACTGAGCGGAATTCAACAGTTTTGAATTATTTATTAACTGCATTTTACTCAGTTTTGTTTGAATAATTTAAACTATGAATCACTGAGTAGAAATTAATTAATTAATTTAGCCCACGCTTCCATCCCTCCCCCACTATAACAAGCTAACTAGTG
Organism: Nannoperca australis; assembly: GCA_036023655.1. Classification (NCBI taxonomy): domain Eukaryota; kingdom Metazoa; phylum Chordata; class Actinopteri; order Centrarchiformes; family Percichthyidae; genus Nannoperca; species Nannoperca australis. Next base: position 81,938 of record JAVQJD010008628.1, on the reverse strand, counting down.
AGTAGCTGACCTCAGAAACTGCAAATTTAGGAACATAACATTTCTTGCTGTCAGAAGTAAGTAATTACGAGTTACATTCACTTGTACTCAGGTAACAGTTTTTCCTCAAGTAACACGCTGTTAAAAGTAAAGGGGACACCTGGGGCAGTTGTAACACGGGACGGTTGTAACACCTTCAATTCCTCCATTTGAAACTCCCTGACAAAGTTTTCAGCAAACCTTTTCTTTTTGAGGTAAAAATCAAACAAGCAATGCCTTGTTGTGAATTGTAACAGGAAATTGTTAAATCACTCTCAAAACTGTCACATGGTTAAAAAAGCTGTGCTTCAGGTAGTTGTTCAGAAAAAAATCAATTTAACCAGACTCATTTGAGGGGAGTGGCATCATGTTTTTCCACTTGCTCTTCTTGTACTGTGTGCACCATGGATGCAAATTGAACATGTTTAATTGAATTAAAATGTGCACAAATGAATGTAATTGTTCAAGTGAGAAGTGGTAAAGACTCCAAGTCAATCAACATGTGATATTTTAATCTCTTACTTTTATCCATTTGAAAAACATATAGTGCTTGAGAATTGTTGTTTGCCGCTTTAGCTTGTCAATTTATGTAATAAATAAAATATGTTATGAGAAAACAATGTTTTGCAGTGTGAAAACGTAATTTAAAAAGCACTAACACAACTAGACCACATCCAAAAAAGTCATCTGTGCCTGTAATGCCCACAAGTCATGGGCAGAGGTCATAGGTCATCGTGCAGTATTGATATATTTCTGATAATTTCAACTGAATGTGATACTACTTCATAAGTAGTCTTATATAGCGAAATCTGTCAGGTGAAACATAATTGTAAGCCAATGGTGTACAGATTAAACAATTCAATTATTAAACCTTTATCAACATAAATGACTAAAGATTTCCAGTGTAACCCTATTATACGCATGCATGGGTTCTGTCATTTTCTTACAGCCCCTCCCTGTATTTTATCGTTATATTTTGGCATTTTGCACAAAAATGTTTGATAAACATGTTTAGACAATGTTGCACAAATAAATGTGTACCTTCTGTTCTTTATATGAATGGCAATCTGTTAACCGAATTTAAGTAAACTGTGGCACCAAGAAGACAACGATACTGGGCGGATTAGACATAGAAAAAAAGTGACATCCAATATTATTATTAAGTCCTGTGATACCAATTTAAACTTTAAACAATTAACAGATCAATCAGAATAGCAGTGTAAATGTGTTAAATTAAGCCACAATATGCTAAAATATGAGCTTATTTAATTTAGTACATTCAAATCATTTTTATCCAGATATTTAGTACATATAAATTAATTTCTACCAGATTTTCAGTAAATATAAAATTGAATTAACAAAAAAGAAATTCTATATAACTCATTTGGCATGCCATTACTAAATCCAACACATTTTGACTTGCTTTTATTGTAATTATTATTATTTTTTAAATTATTTAGTTAATGTATTCACACTTTTTACTCAATGTTGTACTACTTAAAATCTATTAAATTAGTGTCACTTTGTTGCCACAATCTCATCCAAAAAGGGTAAGGAGGTATTTTGTCCACATGTTCTAGTAGACTTCTTTCCAAATTATTACCACACGAAAGTCAACTGATTTAGTCCTGAAATGGCAACCTATCCAACGGGTTTTGTTGGATTCTGCCCAGTGTATGATGGCATTGGCTCTAGACATCATAACCCTGAATGTGAACAGACATGCAAGGCAGAGAGACATGAATGAACGAGGGTGAATGGCCTTCATCTCATTAACAGTGCTTTTAATTAAGGTGAGCAGCAGGCTGAGTGCACCATCGAAAACCACACGCACTGTTGTGCGTCCAAGCTTTTTGGTCTTGAGTTCGTCAGAGCATATTTTGGCGAAGCACATGGTGTTGTCAGGACACGGTTCTTGTCATTGTTTCAATGTTGGACCCAAAGAGTATGTATTTTAGCTAATTAGAGAGCCTAGTTCAGGCTCTGACCATCAGTCATGGCATTTTTGTCTAAGCTCTGGGAGTCTTTTAGTGCCAGTAATCCTTTCTCTTTTTTCCCAGACAGCTGCTTTGGCATTTGCCCCCAGATTAGCACTAATGTCAATAATGATCACACTGTGCAGAAAAACATCCAAGATGGTCCAGCCAAGTCTTTAGTACCACTTTGTTTAACATGCCTCTGAGGATGGGGAAAATCCATAATTGGAGAAAACAATTGACTTGGATATTCTGAGCAAGTGGATATACAGTAAATGGTATGCAATGTGTAGAGCAGCATTATCTAGTAATACAATGTTTAACAGTTGTGCCAGTCCTATTAATAATGACGACTCATCCGAGGCCAATCAGTAAGAGGAGAATTATGTGGAATGTGATGGAAGGCTGCTGGGCAATTCTGAATATATGTTCTGATGATATATATCCAGACTTAAGTCCTATTTGTACTAAATTCAAATGAAATTCAGTATTGAATCCAGTTATTGAATCAAAATCGCCTTGAAAGCCTTAGCAAATCCAATAAGGTTCAGCTTTCAACATCTGCAAGTTAAAAATAACCAGTATTTGAACATTGAAGTGAACTCTGAGATCAGTTAGTTGGTTGAGAAGACCATGACATTTGATTGGTAGTCTCATTAATGTCCACAACCTGTAGATACAACCTTAAAAATACAAAAACAAAGCAACACATGACAACCAAAGTTCTTGAAAATATTTTTTAAACTGTTGCTAAACCATCTGAAACATAGAAATACATTATGGTTTAAAATACCGTAAATAAAGTACTAATGTTGTTTTAAAAGTTCAGTTTTTATACAGAAATCCTTATCAGTTAGGGGTGAAAGGGAGAGGCAGCAAATTCTCATATTAATTGGGTCATACCTGAAGTGTGGTGAAGAAATTTGGAGTGAAATCCCATGCTCCTGAGAGTGTGTGCTAAGTTCAGATAAGCCTCCACTGCATGGATTCTCCATCTTATCTTGAGCCGGCAATAGGACTGTGAGATTGAATAATCTCGGGAAGGTTGGGGAGCAATAGTTCCGACATCCATAGGCTCTTAAAAGCAATTTAACAATGCTTCCACACTCTAATAAGTGTGGCAAGTCCTCTTGCTGTCGGTGGAGGATGCCAAAAGAAGAAAAGGTTCCTACTTGACATCCTCACTTATAAGAATATAAAACAAGTAATAACTGTGGCAGTCTGTTGTGTGCCGTGCAATGTCAAAGTCAAAGTCATCTGAGGTCCTGTTGTCCCTTTAACCTGCATACTGGTATTTACTACATGAGATGTCAGCTCGTGCCTGTATGACTTATGTGTCTTCATACTGTAGTACCTGGAAAATAAAGAAAGCTTGTTTTGTCCGGTTTGTTCAGTCTGTTGTCACATAGGCTGCAAATCCTCACATTTCAGAAGTTGGAACAAGGGAATCTTTGGTATTTTTGCTTAAAAAAGTGAATTAAATGATTAATTGATTATCAAAATAGTTTTAATAGATTCTTTTATGCCCTTTCACAAATTAAACAACATTTCAGCTATAAAAGTAAACTCATTGTAGATGGGCTTGACAAAGTATTTACCTGTAACTGATTTGACTGCAGTGTTGTATATTGTTCCTATTGTCCACAAGCCCTAATAGACCTGTTCATTGTCTTGTTTTTCCATGTATTTACTAGGTTTTCTGTACTTTTAACCTGTAAATTCAAATCTATGGATCATCCTTTACTCCATTTAGTAGCTCCAAATTATTCCATCACTTTACGGCTCATAAGGCAAATTTACGTGTCTACATAAGCTATTTAGAGAATCCAGAGTTTATGAGAGAAACAAATTGTGAGCGACTGCAAACAAGGATCTTTATAGGTTCATAACAGTCCTCTCGAAAACCACTGGAGTACACAACCTGCCTACCCAGAGAAGGGAAGAGTGAGAGGAAAGAAATATAGACACTGTAGGTTTTTTTGAAATGTAAAGATTAGAGATCATCAGAGAGTAAGAGGCTATGAAGTGTGAGCGAAGGTGCGGAAATTGAACCTCACTGCCATAGCACCAGTCAATCAGATAAATAAACGGTATAATCGAGTTTTGCCCCTCACATGCATAATTCATCTTACATTGAGCTTTATATAGCTTTTTTCCCCTTTTTTTTCAGAGTGACTTTGCTGCTTAGGACAAATTGTCGTGGATTTAAAAACATGATGGGAATTAATTTACCTTCTGTCAGCTACGCTAGACGTTTCAGCCTAGAGGGTTAGAACGGTGATCTCATGAAAGAGTTGGATTTCTGGGCACACATCACTCTTTAGTCCTGCCTTTTAACTTAGATTGCATCAACACTTCACATGGCAAAGCTGATTATTCCTCACAAGGATCAAGGTCATAAATGTATACTCCAAGTTGCAACCTTCTGTGAGCTTTTTCCAATCCTCAAAACAGCACTCGGAGTAATGCTAAATTGACTCAATCATTTTCATGTTATACTTCAGTCTTGGTTTGTTATTTTCAACATACTGTTGCTAAATAATATTTCAGGTCTTACAGTCTTTACACTTCTGGCAACGAGTGATTACTTTGAAGATGTTACAATGCTGATGGATGACACATCACAACCGATCAGATACCATTGATATATTGAACCAGTGGGAGGTGCATGAGAGTCACCTGGGTGGAGAAAAATAGAGTGTTTTCTTCTGGCACCACAGTCCTTGGCAGGTGTAGAGGCAGCTCACTCACAACTCCATGGACCACCTGCTGCCAAATCTGATTTAGTGCAGGGAAATATTTTCTCCCTGAGACCCTGCCTTCAGTTTAGAAGGCCAGGCCACATGTTGTGAAACGAAGTAGGCCGCCAAACTAAACGGGTTGTCATTTGCCCACACTGCGTAGCTATTGATTTACTGCTCCTTGCTGTTTTCTGGAGGGGACTGCGAGCTAAAAAAAAAAAAAAGAAAAATGCCTGCATGCTCCATCAAAAGAAAGGTTCCCCTGGCCAGACCTCCCATGAGATTCAACTGCCAGCATTTGGCATTATCAGAGGTTGAATAACTGATCAGCTAATACACAAGTGATGAAATTATTTGACATAATTGTCATCATGTGAAAAAGCATCAGGTTAATAGAGTGGATGTGTTATTTGTGGCTACTGCTCATTATAATATCCCCAATTAAAATAAGGATTACATTAATTCAACATTAGCAGTTATTTCTCTTGTGGTAACTTCAAACACTATTCTTACTGGAACACTTTCCAAAATATCTAATACACGGTGACTTAGGCATTCATTTTTGTACTTATATAATCCTTATTGATCAATGCAACACTGTCCTTACAGTATGTAACAGATTATAGTGAGTTGGCAAGAGATTTTCAATTCAACACTTCAGCACTGGTCCAACAAAATACCTATTGGTACCTATATATTGTTAATTCAGTAAAGGACAAGACTAGTGCTGAAACAATGAATTTGTTTGATCAGTCTGATAATTGATTCATTATTTAAGCCATTTATCAATTAAAATGTCAAAACATTCACTAGTTCCAGCTTTGCACATTTAAAGACATTCCTGACACCTTACATAAATTGTCTCGGGGTGAAAAAAACAAAACAAAACATGAAAACGGGGAGAACACTCCACAGACTTCACTCCACCCACCGCTTTCTTGCTGTGAGGTGCTAACAACCCAGCCAGTGTGCCATAGTCATTCAGGTTGTAGAGGTGCGATCTAATCTCACTCTGACATTGTCTGCATTTGAAGATCCAATAGCAATCTGTGCACAATGGGAGTAAATACACCAGATCTCACTGGCATCCTTGCGTGATCAGATGATAAAAATAACATTGAAAAGAGTTATTTTAACTGCAGCCAGCCTGCTCTGTGGGAGCTTCCTGAGTGGGAGCTCCTGATTCAAATGTTTATGACTTCTACTTCCATTTCATGAGGGGAGAAAAACATAAACACATCGGAACATTGTTTATCTGTGCACATTAAGAGCATAATTCTTCAGATAAGACATTTTGTAGCTGGTATAGTAATTAAAAACTGTGAGGCTAAGGATACACAGAAGCATGAAAATGAATACATTCTTTGTTGTTGCCTTTCAAATTATCTCCAACCTGTTAACCTTTTCCATCTCTAGTGTGAACAAGTGTTTATTGAAACAGTAGTCGAGGGTTTGGATGAGGAGTGGAGGAACTCATTAAGCCCGCAACACAAATGCAGTGCCATCTCAAAACATCAGGTTATCTTTGAAAAAAACTCTTGCTTCAAATCTCGTACTAAATCCTAAGCTTCGTAGCCAGCAAATTGAGATACTGATGCACTTCAATTATTTTGAAACAAGATCAAAACGCAAACTTAATGCAATCTGTGTGTGTGATTAGCGCTGATGGCCGAGGTGCAGACTGGCTGCACATTGCATATGATCAACCCATTACATGCTGCCAGGGCTGGTTATGGAAATAGACTTATAACAGTGCTACCTGATGGTGCTGCCCACTGAGACAGAGGGAGAAATCACATTCATTTACCAGCCTCCAATTAGTGCTGAGCCCGCATCATCATCAATTCACATACTAATTGTCCCGTGTGGCTCGCATAGTATACCACCATCTGTGCAGATCCTCTAACTCTTGAGCAGGTTGTTATTTTTAGGGATCAGAGAAAAGTGGTTGTAAGGTACTTGCAGGTCTACATTTTTGCACTGTATCATTTAAGAGGGTTAAAACTATTGCTAAAATTGACAGTGCATCATTAAAACACCACAGTCTTCAAAAGGTAATTGATTAAAAAAAACACCCTAAGGTATGTCATTATAATTGGCAATCTACTTTGCCTTACTTTGCCCTTTTATTGTCTAGACTCTAGTCATATGTTTCCTTGCAAATAACTAATTAAAAGTAGACAATGCGACCTCACATTGAGACGTTTCTTGTGTGGCAGCAGCAGACACATTTCTTTAGCATAAAACATCAATGGTAAACGTCAGGTTTGCAGCACCTCAGAATCAAAGTGCAAGGCTTCCTCTGTAGCTGCCATTTTGCGTTTATGATCAAAAATCACACAGCGAAAACTCCATAACAGAAAAGGTCAATTTTTCTTTCAAGCATTGCCTCAACAGACCAGAACATAAAGCCGCAAGACTCGAGTTCACTTTCCTTCTCTGAGGGTTGTTGAAAGTCTTTCTGGGGAACATAAGAAATCACAAACTGAGGCAGAAATAGAAGTTGATAGGCTGAAAAAGAAAACGACAAGACTTCATCACACCCAGAAATGCATCATATTTCACATACTGGTAACAGATAAAATATGTCTTACATCCATGATAAATTTCACACATTTGTAATAGATACTGGCTAGTAGTTAATTCCTTGATTATTATTATTTGTCTTGCAAAAAATACATACAGAACCAGGCTACACTATGTACAAATGCTGCATTACATTGCAGTGTAACCTTAGCAGCTGCTGTGACAAAGTGCTAACAGAATCGGTGAACTGAGAGTGCGTGTAGCTGTTTACCCTCAAGTTTAGTAGAGACCTTGATGTGACGCTTAAGTGTTTTCGAAGCTTACATTGAAGGTGGGTGGCTATGAAACAGACCTTACAGGTTTAATAGAGGCCATATCCCTCAGCAGGCTGTACACAAGTGAAAAGCTTCTGCTCTGAACTGTAATACCGTGAGTAATAAGGATAAGACAGCACTTATTTTGTAGATCTGGAAAACATGGCTCTTGCTTTTGAAAGAAAATAGGCATTTTGTGGTTTACAAACCTCAGAGTCGGATTGATCAGTTGCTTCACCATTAATATAGCGGTTACAGTACATTGGCACTGTGAATACCATGTGAACTCAGAGCAGAGGGCTTAAACTTCATTGTGTGCCATTTATATCATAGAATTAAAACATTAAAATCTCCTGTTGAATATAGCTTGACTGCGCCCATTAATAGCGACACAGTGTAAGAATTTAGTTTTTCCATCAACACGTGGCAGTTCTTAATAAGCACTGTGTGTTTAGGTTCTCAGCATGTTTTTCCAAATTCAACCATCTGAACATCAACTGCAATAGAAAAATCACAATGATTTAACTTAAAATGCATGTCATAACAAGAGATGAGCGTTGTGGTCCTATTTTAAAGAAACTTTTCCTGCAGCTTTCACAGAACAGGAGATGGTTTGGTGTGTATGTTTCAAAGATGTCTGCGGTCAAGTGTGTTTCTGTTCTGTACACATTTCAGCCTCACACCGAGTCCGATCACGCACTCCATCCAATCCCTTGGCTGGCTGCAAAGTAAAATGATTCAATACATCCAATAAGCTTTTCTCTTTCTTTTCATTTCTTTCATTTGAAGCTGGTTGTGTACCGCCATCCTGGGTCAGTCAACCCCATTTCAAGTGGCTCTCCCTCAATCTATAGCACGAATTTCCTCTGCGGTTTCTCCTTTCAAAAAGTCACAGACCTCAGCATTGCTGTTTCGCAAAAACACAAAAGAGAATAAAACCTTCACAAAGATAACAGTTCATTGTGTCAAAGAGGATTATTTACAATAATGCTACGGTTTTGTTAGATCTAGATTGTTGTTTCAAGATATTGCTCTCCGTTTGACTGGACAGGATGGATCAACTTTGCAGGAGCTCCCACAAGCCATGATTCACTTATCACTTGATTCATCAGGTTGTACGAGTGCAATACATTATTAAATGCATCATAAAAGACGCAGGAAATATCTCACATTCCTCGCTCATGAGTTTGAACTATGAACATTAGTGAGAAGGGACAGACAATAAAACTGGACATTAAAAATGTCATCCTCCACTCTGGCTCCACTGACAAGCATTAGACCAATAAGCGCAAATGTCTGAAGGATAATGCTCGCATTAGCGCTTGATTCATTCACTGTCCCTATTCATAGCCCTCTGTGAAACAAAGTGAATATTACTGTGTGAGCATTACATCCCGCTTCGATGGAATCCTTTCTACAGGGAGCAAATGCACAGCATAGATCACCAAACAAAAAGCTTATAGGAAAGGCCCTGATTAGCCTCATGATTATCCTCCATTCAAATCATAGGGATTAGTCCTCTAATATGAATGGCACTATTAACCTTGGTACATTTGTGAATAATTTCCAGGATGTTAGGCTTTTCAAATACGTGTCTGTGTGTAATGTAACATTAAAAAAGTAATGTAGCCATGCGACAGGGATTAGCTTGGATATATATATATATATTGATTTTCTATCTCTTATTTGGTGAAAGGGTGAGCTGAAGACATGGTCTTGTCTGTGATGTTCATCGCTGCTCAAAGACAATTATGGAGTGAAAACTTAAGGGTAACAGAGGGTAATCCTTTTACCAGGCTCCCTCAGGGCTTTCCAGTAGGTCGCTTGATTCAGGATATTGACTTTAACCACCCTTTTCTGGCCCCAAAATTACCTATTGATTTACCCTTTTGACAGTTGTTAGTTGGAAACTTAATCACAGCGACCTACATTGTCATATAAAGTACACTGTTGTTCGGCACTAGCTGCTGGTTCCCCTTTTGTGTCAGTGCTGTAAGTATTGCTGCTATCACAAACATGGAAAATCAATATATGTTGTATACCAGGTCAGTTTTGCTTACAGATGCTGAGACATTTATGTATATTTCTCTATATTGATCTTGGGCAAAACAGAATGATTATTTTAAAGCAATTTGTAGCAATGCCCTCCAAATAATTGTCTACAAGCATACTAGTCTTGATACCACGTATCATGTGGTAAGTGTTAGATATTATGGCATTGTTGTGGCTGCAAATGCTATTTCTACGGTAGCCGCTAAGTACAGTACAGAGTTTTTGTACTGAAATTTGAGTTGTGAGTGACAAAATAGAATCTTAAAAAAATACTTGATTCAAATGTCACTCAAACACAGAGGCTTAACTATCAGTGTTACTGCGAGTGTTACAGTAAATCAGTATGAAGGCCAGCTCCTGGCTAGCTGATGCTGACCTTTGACCTCTGACCTCACTGGTGTGGAACAAGGGAAATGAGTCACTGAGTTTACTAAATTATATTTACTGTAAAGAAATAGGTATGTGAAAAACATAATCCACAGAAACAAAGATAGGGGTTAGGGTTACTCTGATACAGGCTTTTGACCAGTCAATGCTGATAACAATTAACTTTGTACTGAAGCTGGCAACAACTCAATATGTTCAAATCTGTCCATTTCCTGTTGTTTGTTTTTTATCCACTGAAACAGCTTTTTAAAACCATACAATACTTACTCTCTACACTTACAAAGTAACAAACAAATACAAAGTAGTTATAAAGTGCACTTTGTTTACTTTCCGCCATTTCATTTCAGTATCTGAATTCTGAGAGCAAAATCTTTTCTTTTTATAGTGGCCTTAAAGGGCAAAGGAAACAAGTTTTTCAAGCTACAGTACAAAAGCAGTGCAACACCAGCAACAGACTCAAACAGTGTGCTTTTTCTTTTATGGTCAGTGCCAAGTCAGCGGGGGCAAGCTACTTCCAGTAAGCACTGCTAATTCAGGTACATATATCCTCATACCAACATCCCTCTGCTCCACCATTGACATACACTCAGGGCCCATGCAGCCGTTATAATGAGGCTCTTCCCTGAGCACCTAATAACATTAAGCTACAGCATATGTAGTAGCTTTAGCCAGAAAGAGACCTCATATCAGCAGCGGCTGACATGGCTGTTTGATATTGGATTATCAATAAAAGAGGGTTATAAACCTGCAATAAAAAATAGACCTACTGTATATTTTGCAGATAGAAAACTTAATAGGGCAAATCTACAAATACAAGATAATTTCCACTGACATTAAAATGTGTCCATGGAAACTGATTAAAATTGGGTGTCATCAGACCTCTACTTAGTTTAAATACCTTAATTTACTTGATTCTGATGATAAAAGTAAATTACATTAACATTCAGCAGAGCCCCTACTGATAAACCCCTACCACCTGGTTAGACCTTTATTTGTGAAATTCATCTCTACAGGAACGTGTTGAGCCTGATTTTAAATGTTTGCTCATGTTGGTTCTGTTATGGAGAGCTGTAGGAGATGTTTGAGCCGTCATTTTAATTGAATCAATCACTAAAAGTGGTAAAATAATTTTTAAAAAGCTTTAGTTGATCTTTGACCACTAAATGTGTTAAGATTGCATGCTTCCAAGCACCCAATCAAAGACTTCAGAGGAATGTGTCAGGCCTTTAATTTACATGAACACGTGTTCATTTGATCAATTAATTTCTGTGTGTTGGAACGGCATTTTTCATTAGTTCATGAGGAGCACTCACCAGAGGATATGTTTTTCTGTATTACTAGTTTTCCTAAGGTATGGAAAATGTCTAATATCTTAAATGTTTATCATTTCTACATTTTATGTACTCTGCTAAGCATTTGAAGTCACTAAAAATAAACACTGAACTTGTCAATCACACAGGAAATGAGGCGCCCAGGGAGGTTTGTGACAAAACAGTTTGTGACTGCGACTGCTGAGAATAAGTGATAATAAATAAAAGATGATAAAATTAAGGTAAAGAAGCAGCAGGGATGAAGTGGGTTTTTTGGAGCTGAAGGCAACACCAGCGATCCCAAATGTACATGTGAATATGAAATGGGGACAGAACTTGTTTGAAAATCTAAGAGAGCCTAAAAGTATCTAAGTAAATACGCTCACTGGCCACTTTAATAGGTCCATCCCCATTTACTTACGAACACAAGGGGAGCAAAATGTTAGAAACACCCTTTAATATGATGCTGTCCAGTTTAACACCACCTTAATACATACATAAAGTAGAATTATCACCTACAGTAAACAAACATTCATACATTTTGTAAAAGTAGAGTATATATGGTATACATATATAGTATATATGTTGTATTGGATTGCCTGAGTTTGAACAGGTGTACCTAATAAAGTGGCCACTCAATTCATAGTATTTACAGATTGATAATGGAATTCTGAGCTTCAGTGCTTAATTCCTTAGCTGACCTTTTGTAAAATGATGGTTCAGGGTTCGGTATCATGTTCGAGATTGAACGAGTTAGAGAGGAATGGTAGGAACTCATTTAAAATGTTTTTAGTTATGGCCTATGCATATAAAGAAAATGATTAAAGCAGTTGTCCTTTAAAAAACACCAAGGCAATGGCCATTACTCACCAAGGTTTGTCCTTGTAGTAGTTCACAGTCCGAGCACAGGAATTTCTAAGTGCTTCGGCAAATAGGAAATTCATTTTTTTCTCATTTGACATATAGCATAAAAAAGGTACAAAGTATGGATGTTCACTTTGACATGCAGGCATAACACTTGGGACTGCCACTGGACATTAAAGCACGCACATCTTCATTCCAAGTGGAAAAAAAAGGTATTTCTACTCACAGCAGCATTAAAGATTTATATTGTTTTCCCTATTTTGTGCAACTTGATGCCTCTCAGCAAGTCATGATATGCACGAATGTATGTTTTCTCTCCCTGCTGGATCTTGTGTTTTTTATATCCATTACCGTAGGCATTAGTGGGGTGTTTGCACTCTGCACTGAAGCTTGGTAGTGTAATAAACTGTTAATTTTTCACTCTATCTGACAGAATATCATTAAGCCCAGCTATAAAGGAGAGATGGCAAATAAAAGCTCTGCATTCTTATAATAATTTGCTGCAGAAGTTTGGTAATAATAATAATTGTACCACTGGGAGGCAAAGTCGAGCACAGCTTTCTCAGTGTTGATACTGCAATGTACGGCAGTGATGATGTTGAATTTTCATGGCATTGCCTGTGTGAGTAGATGGTGAGAGTGAGAGTGATATGGGAGCAGTCTCTCTACTCTGTTTAAGATTTAATTAATTCTGAAAATGAGATCAAGAGGATGTTTGGGCTCCAATATTAATTAATTTTGTGTGAATATTTTCATTGAATGACGTTTTTGTAGTTTTAAAATCCTACATTCAACCCTTAAAAAAACACATCACGATTACTTTCTGGGTGACTAATTTCCCACATTTACTCTGGAAACAGACAGATGCTACTCCCGCAGCCTGGAAGGTACAGAGTGGAATGAAAAGCTAGTTTAAAGATGATATCTGTCCATCTCCAACCATGGAGATTACAGCCATGACAGCGGTTGTGGCGAACGGCTTACAGAAGTACCTGCAAAGAGATGGTCACGATAAAATAAATTACCTGTGTGATGGCTGACGGCTTAAGAACACTGCCTCATTTCATTTTATTTTCTTCCACACTAACAGAACTGTTATCTGATTAAGTTTGGGCTAAATTGATAGTTTTGTTTATTTTTTACTAAACCTGTTTCTCATTTTACTCCTAATAAGGCGTTGTGTGTCTCTAATGTTCAATCTAAATATCTCCCAAACATTAAACCAATCCACCAGGTTACACCGCAATGGACGTTCCTCAATTTTACTCTGATTTCACATGAGCGTGTTGTTATTATATATTCTCTACCCTGTGCTCAAGGCTGCCCCTGTGGCAATAACAAGAGACAAAAGGCCAAATTCTTGGCTGGGCATCATGATTTCTGATGTGACCACGTGGTCGTGATGGTGCAGTGTACTCTGCTTCATTCCTCTCTTTGCATACTCAGCCTGTGGAGCTAAGGTTTAAAAGGAAAGGCCTTATCAGTGTCCTCCAGGTCCTACACCTCCACTGAAGTCGGTATCTTCAGGGGTTATGGTAGGGGGGGAAGTGAAGTCTGGCAGAAGAGGGAGGAAGGAGACAAAGAAGTGCAATGAAGGAGTCAGAAGAAAAAGGAGGAGAAGGAAACAAGGTGCTGAGAGAGGAAGAGGAAAAAATCCAAATAGAAACAGAGACAAGAGCGAGCAGAATAGTGTTGATTGAGGGTGCAAGGTAGTCTCATATCCCCGCTGTGACACCTTCCTCTCTGAATTGCACAGCTATCACTTTATCACCACCATCTAATTCAATGTGGGAGGATTAGAAGATAACCTGTACTTTGTGACTGAAGACCAGTCATTTTAATTCATGATATTGTGCAAAAGAAAAAAAACTACTGAATGTTGGCAGCCAGCAATGAACAGACAGTGTGTTAAATCTCAGCGGAAAATTTGCTTAATAGTCAATTTAAGTAATTCTGTTTCCTTCCGGACTTAGAGCACTACCCTCTGTTCCGAGTTGCCGTGTGCTGGCACTATTCTACTCTCATGTAAGCGCTTTAAAAAGCGTTTTAAAAGGCGCTTTAAAAGAGCAGAGCAGTGAGATCACTGGGAAGGTGCCAGTGCACTAATGCTCACTTAATCCAAAATGTTGTGTAGTGCTGAAAAATGAATGACTAGGGTATTCGCAAATTTTAACAGTAATACATCGACATTAGAGTATAACAGAATGACTAAAGCACATTATTACCAAAAAAAGCTCCATTTCTTATTGTCATTTGGTGATGTGTTTTTCTTACTCCTACAAATGACTATCCAAATATAAGAAAAGTGAGGTCACGTGAGGGGCTTCTATATGGAAAAACCACTTTTCACTGACACAGCAATCATACAGAAAGAAATCCTTCATAGAAAAAAGGTAGAGAAAGCTATTTCTCAAGCCAAGAAACAGTTTGGCAGATAACCCCTCGTAAAACAGCTATGACATTTAGACCCTTTGGTTTTGGTAAGGATTAAACAAATGAAACATGACGTGTTAATTAGTGATATTGAGAGGTGCTGGTACAATTTTTGTACTGTTGGACACAGCCAGGAAAGCGGTTTCCCCCCTACTTTCAGTGTTTGTGTTAAGCTAAGCTAACTGGCTGCAGATTCATATTTACCGTAAAAAAAATGGCAGTAGTATCAATTCTCTCATATAACACATTTCACAAAATGTCAAACTATTCCTTTATGAATACGAGTAAGCTCCAGAAGAGAAATGGCTGGAAATGAGAGACCTACATGCCAACCACAGTGATGTGACATAATAACGTGGGAGGGGGCAGGAACAGCAGAAAGCCCTCCAGCCTTTAGACAGAATCAAAGGTAATATGGGTCGCTGTTGGTGCATTCTAATTTAGACATCTCTCCAGGGGCAGATTACCTTGCACAACACACTCCCAGAATGGCAAGACAGCATTCCTCCAAGTTAGACCTAAAAATACAAGTGGCTTCATCATTTGAGAGGAGGTCAAGCCATCTGTGTATTGTGGGCAGAAGAAAAGAAAATGAGAGAAGTATGAAGGTCAGTTGTTTGAATTAAATTAAAAGTACATATTCTAATTTGAAGGGTATTTCTTTGAGATGTGGTGAACCAAATAAAAAGGAATTTCTTTCAGTTGTATGTTTGTTTTTTCAATTATCATTTTACATAACATATGGCTATACTCTCCAGCAGTTTAGTATTATACCTCCACAAAATGACAAAGAGATCAGATCCATGGATCCATGATGCAATTCCATACAGCGTCAGCTATTAGGCCCTCACTGGTTACAGGTTAACGTCCATGTCTTTCAAACTACCTGCGCAGAGTTTGTAACACAGGCTTTCTGTAAAAGATAGTTCCCAAACTGAGATACTCCAGTGAAGTCATTTGAGTAATCTTCTCAGGCTTGTGAGTGACTGTGTACCATTATGGGGGCTGTACAGGGCCTTTTTGACCCTTGTGTGTTTAAGAAATAACATTATTGGCATGAAATACTACAGACACATGCAGTACGCTTATAACAACATGAACATCTCACTGGTGTCATGTTTCTTGGCATGTGAAGAATTTAAGTCCATTCACTCAACTTTTTGCTCAACATTTAGAACTTGAGAAAAAACATCTGAGTCATTAGTTTGCTAAATTCTTCATTTTTCTTCATCTTCACTATTTGTTCTTGTTTCATGTGTGGTTGCATTTTAGGATTTACTGAAAAAGAACAGTTATGGTTTTACATGGGAAGTTGATGTGAGCCGCAAGACTCAACCACGCCATCACTATACAGGCTAGGAAACCAAAAGCAACACTTTAAGATTATACTCCAAAGATTTTGATTCATAGTATCAATATGTAGCTTCTCCCCCCCCCCCCCCCTCTGAAGGGAAAAGTAAATATCTTTTCGGTCATGTAAATATGAGCTATGCAGTCCTTTTTTAAAAGACATTACGATGTGAAGTGTAAAGTGTAGAGAAAATAGTTCTATAACTTACTTTCCCAGACTCTACACTTACGTTTAAATAACTTAAAATGTGAGGGAAATCATGGAGAGAATGGCCAAAATGGTGCTGTTTAAAGATATTATTAAAAAGGTTTTGATCTACGTTTAAAAGCTTTTTCATTACACCTGGGCTCTTTGAAATGCCAAGCCGCAATTATTTGCAAACCAACTTTGTACTGTACTGTGAACCAATTAATGGAAAACTGCAGAGGTGATTGTTATTGCAGACCTAAAACATCTACAGTGTTTGAGTGCACGTTTGTATGTGTGTATGAGAGAGAAGCATTAAAGCTATGAGATATATATATTTTTATAAATACTGTCACATCTTACACGCAGCAAAAACAATAAGGTGACTTTCAGAACACTTGGCAACCTCCCATAATTGCAAGCTTTTACGATGGAGCAAAGCTGCCTTAAAAAAAACAGGCTCTTAGGGCAGAAGGGACCCAATGAGGGATGTGTCCTCGACGTTGGGTGGGAACTGTTTGTTCAAACTGCCATTAGGCTACATTGTTGAGGACATATTGCGGTCATTTATTTGAAACCTGTGACAGCGTCCATTCAATTAGAGGAAATGCCTAACGTCTTGTGAAAGGACCTGGAACAAAATAGCACATCATGATCCAGGGTCAGTTCTTACCCTCTAAATTCTCAATAGAGTCATATTTCAGAGAATCATTTTGTAAGGTAGCAATGCTAAATTTCTCTTGAAGGCATTTCTAGGAAAGAGTGACATTCCAGTAATGTCAATGGCAACTGATAGTACTGAATGGATCCACTAACCTAATGCTGACTGGCCAAGGCATACTTGAGATGTTCTGTTCCTTTACAGAAGTGTAACAGTAATGTGCACCAATTACTCAACGTAAAATACGAAAATCGACATGGTTCACCATCACTTAACTTAAACAAGGATGAATACAAGTATTCTTTGAATATTTAAACTCTATTTTCTTGCAAGGGACATTACATTCAGCCAGACAATCATACACACAAATAAATCTGTCCAGTTGAGGGAAACCATTGACATCTTGCAGACACGTCCCCTTGAAACGACAAGTAGGCACCATGAAACGTCAAAGTGGTGCAGCAGGTGAGCCAAATCATTAGATTAGGTAGATTTATGGCTTCATGAAACTTGTTATTACCCACGGCGCGCTCCACTGATGTTTAGCCTGATGTCTTTATGAGGGGGCCGTTGTTCACCTTGCCCTAACAGACACTGTGTGATGATTAGAATACCAGAGACTCAATTTGACTCACCTCTCCAGTCAGACAAGCGGAAACCTGTCTGCAGCATTTAAAAACACATTCGGATGAGATAAACTCCAACATGAAAACATGTTGGATTTCACCTCAGTCAGCTTCTACTATAAGCGATAGATGAAAGAAATAAAGGAAAAAGACCATGAATCCAAGCCAACGTGACAACAATTCACTTTGTGATCATTTTAGTTCTGTGACCCTTTTGGACCAGAGCCACAAGTGATAATCAAATGTCTCCTACCTCCATCTCTGAGAGAAGACTTAAATCTAGAAATAGCTCGGATATCAGACACAGATGGTTTCACCTTCTTTGTGTAGTGTGGCTAGTTAATCTATTAGAGCAGCTCATGCCTATGGGTTTTTCCTCTGCTCACAGAGGCTCAACGGATGGATCGTTGAGGCTTAATTTAACACTGCAAACAATGGAAAACAGCAGCAAATAACGGCAGCCGTCATGAGCTTATCAGCCTGAGCGGGGATTACAAGGGAAATGAATCATTAACACTATTGCCACTTGAATGCGGCTAAAGCATGATTGGCAGGTTGAAAGCTGGGTGTTAGGAGGGGGGGGGGGGATGGGTTGAGCTGTGGTCTGATACGCAGTGAAGCGGGTATCATTATCGGATAAGCGCTCCAGGAGGCCCGGCCAAAAATGACCCACTGTGTGCGAGTGAGACAAAACAGAGTGAAGGAATGGCTGAAAGAAAATTAAAGTATGACAGAAAGAGAACACGTTAAACTGCATGCCCACTACGCCTGGTCGAATCAGACATGCACTGACACACAATCCAAAGTCCATGAACCGATTTTGTCCCAACAACATGCCGACACCAGGTGGCAAATTGTAATGTGGCCTTCCTCTATTTATAGTTTACTGTTGGGTTTTTTGTATTACCAGAAAGGCTTTGAAATGTGCATGGCATGGAGAGCGCAGCAACCCAACGCCCGCCTCTCCCAATATGACACCAGGTAGATTTTAATGGCTTTATGGAAAATAGTGGGATGCCACGCTGGTGAAGGGGATTCTGGGTCATGGAGGGATTTGTTAAGTTATTACAGTGTCTAGAGCAAGGCCCTTATCGGCACCTGCCAAGTCTTTGGCGGACCCAGTGGGATTGCACTGACCCTGGTGGAAGTAATGGATATTAGAAAATCTTCCCACTGTGGGGAGGGGGGAATGGGTGACAGAGCAGGGAAAAAGCAGCGAGGGAGGAGAAATGGATAGAACCTGAAGGACACAAAGCTACAGTAAAGCCGCACTATAACTGAGCAAAGATCTTTAATTCACAGAAAGAGGAGAGATGGAGAAAACGCAGTGCGGGAAAGTTGATCAGATGTGGCAGGTAAACCGAGAAATTAGGAAAGTGACTGGATTTACCAGACTTGTAAAAAGACTAAGCATTTCACAGGCAATTATGTTCAATTCTGTATTTTGATTTATGTTTATACTATATTATATTGTTGTGAATACTTGGTTTGGGGTAGTGAGTTTCACTGTAAAATAGAGACATTATGCAAACTCTTGAATCATTAGGGTTGAGGTTCGATAGCATTGTATCAAAACTATATCCTCACAAATCCCTTGTCGAATCTATAGGTTCAACTTTTAACACTTGCAACTAACTAATGCTATAAATAACCAAAACTCAAAGATTTGAAATCTGCAATGCTTTTGTTGAACACTTTTGAGGGGCAGCCTAATTAACATTCACCCAACCTGTAACCCTACAATGTGAAGATGAGCCACAGAAGATATGAAATGTTGATTAAAATGAACTGAAATAACTGCTGTTGCCTACTGACTTTGCACAACTTATTTTCTCCAAAGTTGGTAAGCTTAAAATAAAATAAAATAAAATAATAAATAAATAGCTGGGAAAACTGGGAGATTCTTCTAAAAGCGATATGATGCAATCATTTCTCTTGAGAAGGACTTGCCACACTTTTGAACTACAAAAACCACACAGTCCACTCGTGATTGTCGAGTGGTGTTAAAGTCAGAAGGATGTTTCTTTTTCCTTGCTTGAGTACAGACACCAGCTTGCAGGGAGCACTCTCATCACACAACAGCTAAAAGTTTATTGGTAATATTTAAAAAAAAGACCAGGGAGAGAATAAAAGTTCAAAACAAAGAGTCAGTGGCTAGCGAATCTGAATTATGCCTACATGGAACTAGATCCCTAATTAATTTTGCAACTCTATGATTCATAGTACACTTAAAAATAAGACTTGAAACATCATGTCTGCAGTGTTATTGGTTTTTATTACTGGCACCAAATTATTTATAAATGTGAAAAGGAAATTGGCTGATAATCAGACTGAGCTGTCACTTGAATTATTCACTGAAAGAAAATCTGATGATCTATCTGATCTGATCTTAGATGTGGGCAGCAATTCAGAGGTCAACATAAAAAGAAAATGAGATATTGTGCTCCACTACAATTAGCAATGGGCATAAAGGGCTAATGATTATTCTCCTTTGTGATTAACCTTAACTAACCTATCAGTACATTTTTGCTGCCAAACCAAATTCAAGCAAAATCAATACCAAGCAAGAAAAACTAAACTTAATTGTCTATTCGAGTCATGTTATAAAGTAGAAAATGTCTCAAATGTAACTTTCAGTTTTCATTTCATGCAAAGTCTGCCAGACTCATGTCATTCAAGATCCAGTCTATCTGTGCAACCGTCCAGCATTAATGAAGACAGAATGTTAGTGGTGGAAACGCACACATGTCACATTAACAGGGCGAAGCCACTCACTGAGGGGCTGGCTTTCTGACAAGAGCTTTATTATCACGTTTTTTTCTTATCAAGGTCAAAAGCACAAACAATGCAGCTCATTTGCCTACAAATTCACAAATACCGCACTGTATGAACAGCATTGCATAATATATTCCAAAGCAATATGGGTCGTACATCTCTTTTGATTAAGACTTTCCTTCAGACAAACCAGACACAAACCAGGCCAAACAAATCAAAGCCCAGCATAAACGTTTCAGAGCTTGTCACACCATCTCCTGTTGGTTCTCAGAGTAAAACGCTTTCCCTATTGCAAATCTTACAGACTGACACAAAATGATATCCAGTGGATGAACTGTCAGGAAGGAGGTAGGATCAAGTGACTCCTTTCTGGGATGCAAAAATAGACCAAGGAGAAACAGATTCTTTGGTGTTGTAGGGGCTTTAATGTTGGTCTGTCATTATGCCTCCTGTTGTGGATCTGGGCTCAGAAATGACAATGTTTAGAGATCAGACCTGGCCCTACTGCGGTGTAAACACCAGAGCACCAGAACACACTGCAAAAACATTCATATTAATCATTCATCGGGCTGCTAGAATATTGACTCAATGTCACAGCTTAGATGGAAAGCACGTTAGGACACAAGTGAAATCCATTGTCTCCATTGCTCACTCTCCAGGGGCTAGAGGATAGAGGAGGATTTTTCTGTCTCCACGTTCTTGTAAAGCAAGAAAGGGAAAATTACCCAGCAGTAAATAGATGAGTTTGATAAGGCCTCCTAAATATAAGTCTTATCTCTCTCTCAATTTGAAACAGCTAAGGAAGAAATAGGCCATGTTGTCACTCAGGCTTTTAATTAAAAACAGAGGGAAAGATTCTGTGTATGTGTGTGTGTGCGCGCGCAGGAGAGAGTAGTTTTAAAAACATTTATTCACGCCTAATGTTTATCACCTCCAGATGACCTTGATGTTGTAATGCTCACTTTTTGCCTGGCTCAACTTGCCTGCTCCAATCTCATTCACCCAGTGTTACAAACAGGGTGAATGAGACCATGAAAGACAGACAGACGGAAAGAGAGACAGAGAGAGAGACAGACATACACAGGGGGAGAGAGAGGTGACGTGACCCCATGTCTATTAATCAGCATCTCAGCTAGGCTCACATCACTGGAGAAGATAAGACCGCCTGTTGTCACACAGGTGGAAGTAATGGCTGGGAAGCACCCTTGGCCGATAGCGGCTTGTCCGAATGCTGAGATGAGGACTGACAAAGACACATACAAGGCCTGGAAACAGAGAGCCGCTGTCAGGCCCCTGACTGATAACAGCTTGAGTGAGAGGAGAGCAAGTGAAGAGGAGCAAGTCGAAACAGACAGATAACACAGTGGCCTAAATGTGATTATGGCTCATCATCAGTTAGGGAGCATTCCTCTGAACATTGATTTGTGCCGCCTTCTGTTAATCTGAGGCATGATTGAAAACAGAAATAGTAATTGCAACGGTTTAACCAAACTAAATAGCCTTTAAAACTCTTGGGGGCTTTGGAACTCCCTTTTTTCTACCTTCTGAAAGTGCACAACAGAGATGATCTGTTGGAGGAAGGCTGTTGGACACTACCCTAAAAGTTTCTGGCAGTCAGATCAGGTGAAGGAATAACTTCTGTTCTTACTCACATACAGATACTTGGCAAAATGCCTATGTCAATCTGCACGTGCGCTACTGTGCTTGAAAATTGGTTAATTGGAAAATATTGCCCACCTTCTTGAAACTCTTGTAACGTATAGACTCAAACTTGCCATTCAATCTTCTACGTAACAGTTTTTAAATTAAAGCCAGCATTAGAAAATCTTTGCTTCTGTTTCTTTGATATCATTTAATATAAAGTGATAACAGACCACCTATTTTAAATATTACAAAGTCGTGACCACGCAAGTTTTGGTAAAGTCAAGTTTCAAGTATAAAAGGGAGAGTCCCAAATCAAGTCCATGTCATTAGTGTCAGACATTAGCATAATAAATGTCTAATGTATAAAAACCCTACTTAACACTTGATTTTGTTACAGTGCCAATACTGTATCAGAATTGGGCACTAATTCTTCTACTGTACTTCTGCAGTTTCAAAACAGATGAGGCTTATGAAATACTACAATATATTATGTGGCAGGAACAAGTATTTACAGTACTGTTACAGCAAAGTTGACAATAGTATGCAGCAGCAGTATGAGAGCCAATCCTCTCACAGAGACCTGTTTGCAGTGAGT
The DNA here is from genome assembly GCA_036023655.1 of Nannoperca australis. Classification (NCBI taxonomy): domain Eukaryota; kingdom Metazoa; phylum Chordata; class Actinopteri; order Centrarchiformes; family Percichthyidae; genus Nannoperca; species Nannoperca australis. The sequence continues at coordinate 59,479 of JAVQJD010008628.1, read as the reverse complement.
TAAAAGCAAACCCCTCAGAGTAACAACCTAGCGTGAAATACGCAACAACACCAGTTCAGCCAATAAAACAGAATACTGAAACACAAGTATCCACATTCCATAAAGCATATGCCAAACAACACGCAAAAGGGAGAATAAGCTCAGCTACTGCTAAGAGAGCAATCCACAAGTGCAAATGTATGAATAGATGGCAACACCATGACAGCAGAAATTAGCAGCCATCAGATACAAGCGGATCAGTGAGAGCAATGAAACAACCAGCAGTGTTGATCGCCTCATATAGGCATGCACACAGACACAAACTGAACAAAGCCATCTCAGAGCATTTTCTCACAGTATGCATGTTTGCACAAAAAAAGCTAATTCTTACCTTGTTGAAGCAAAGAAGTGATCCCTGGTGTCTTGGCAATAAACCCTATGGGAACGATTGTTGTACTGCCAAATAGGAAAACTCCTGTTGTGGCTTTAAGTGGCCCACAGCAGACAGCCATTTCCTATGTTGAGCTTACCATGAAGCCCATATTACAGGAAATGATGTGAATGGGGTGTGTGACAACCAGCATTTGAATTGAGCTAAAAGACAACAACAGCAACAAGCAAGGCGAAAATAGGCTGTAAAACCAAATAAAAAAAAATATATATATATACGGTGTAGAGAAAAAATCAACCTCGTGTTCAATGCATTGAATCACGCTGCACTGTTTTAGTTAATAGTTAGCATAATAATCAAACTGAATCACTGCAGCCAAAACCCCACAACAGCAACAACAAAGGGGAGTAAACAGCATTAGCAAAGCACACAAAAAACAGCCAGAACACAGTCAAGACATCAAGTGACAAAACTGCAATTCCTACCTTGGGTGGAGTCCTTGCATGTCGAGCTATGACAGGTGCAACAGCTAGCTCCCACTTCTGGTTGTAGTGTTTCAGGCCCAAATCTGTGATGACAAATTACAGATAAACTGGGTCTTTGAGTTTGATTCAAGCATGACTATTGCCTCAAACAAAGCTATCTTGGAAGAGAGAACCAATGAAATAAAGCAAATTTGCTGAAAAAATGCAACCCGCTCGCAACTGCTTACAACTTTCCCAGCTGTGTTCCATCATAATCTGTTCAAACTTTTGCAGTGGCTACATCTGAAATTGCTCTTCATGTCACAAAATGTAACAAGTCACATTGGATTCAATGGTTAAGTAACTCAAAGTCTAAATCAAGTTCCAAGTCACCCAATACTCACTTATAGTAAACCATGGTAATTGTGCCTGATGCCTCCTCTCAGGTCAGTGTGGGTGTTGCCCACCTAATTGATATGTCCCACACTCTCCTGTTAGATTTGTTTTATCTGTTAGGCCAGGACAAATTGCAGATTTATCATTGTTGTAAATACATGGAGCCTGGTGACCTCACATAGCATAGCTTCATCTAATTTTAACCTGAGCAGAGATCTAATCAGCCAAATAACTGAAACACCGGGGCAGGTTTGCAGGATTTTTAAGATTTAAGATGCCCAAGTTAGACTACCAAGTTAAGTCAGGTCTCAGGTAAAGAAAATTATGACTCAGGTTAGACTTGAGTACACTTCAAGTGTCTCCAGCTCTGACTGACTGGTTTTTCAGTGTTTAAGTTTAAGATTGTATACCTCTTGCAGTGATTTAGAGTTGCCTATGTGTAAAGGTTTACTTGCATTGGTGCTGGTAGAATGGCTTCAGCAGGAGCCTGTGGATAGCTAGTTAACTTCAAAAGCTCAAAATCAAAACACAAATCTCAAAGGTCAAATTATTATTATTATTATTTCATTCATTACTACAACAAAAAAGTATTAAAGGCATTATTTGAGGGTTTTGTTTTAGGCATGTTCCTACTGTGCTGTTCCAATTCCTTTGCCTTACCAGTACTTTAATACTATTGCTGGAGCCAGACACTGTTTGAATTGATTTTCAGTAATATTTTACTGTACTTCACAGTAAAGAACATATATTCCCTTTGTTAGATAGATAGAAAAGAGGAAGTGAAAGGAGCAAGGAGCAAATCAAATTATAACTGTAGAAGCCAATAATTGAGAATGTCCTCACAAGGAGAATGACAGCATCAGCCATTTCAGCAAGAGCCCCAAAACAACATATGTTTACGTTCAAGTGACAAAGCCTTCTAGCGGCCGTAGTAATTATGATGTGAGAAAAGGAGGAAGTCAGGTGACGTTATTATAGAGCATAGACGATCCACAAGGGTGGATGACAGCAAAAATATTGGACCTAACCTTAATCATGTGTTTATTATTGTAACCATGACAACAAAGGTCCCCTAACTGGTTTAAGCTTCTCATGTATTTATGGATGGAAACACAGTTTTCAACTGTGTAGCATCTAACTAGGGCTGCCTCTGATCAGATGCTAGCATGCCATGCGCTAGGCAGTAGGTGTATGAGCAATATGGTAACATCTGTTTACAAGTGCCTCAGCACAGAAATAGACCATGGAATATGAAATGGATCACAGTGCATCTATTTGTAAATGTTGAGAAGACTGCAATTCATAGTCCTAGTAATATTGTATGCCAGAACAGCAGGTTTCGGGCACTGGCTGAAAATTATACTTGACTATCAATAGGGAGGAAGTATCTTGTGGAACTATGTGAAATGATGGTCTAGTAGCATTTATGTGGACAGATAGTCATGGGTCAGAGGTTTCCATTTCCACTGGCCATTTGTGCACACGTCCTCTTTTTCAGAAATAATATATTATTCGGATAGAATGGATACATTTTCTTATAGTTACTGCAGGAAGAACAGGGATTACTCACTTGCTTTTTTCCTCATGATTTTCCTTATTATTGTTCACTCTGTGATCCAACATTTGTTTTCCCTGTAAATCTTGCGCATCTCTGATGTTGGCATGACACACTTTGTCACATTGCATAGTTCTTCTGTTTTTCTCTTCATTTCTCTGTCATTTTCTCGTGATGACAAAGGGCCTCTGAGGCAGCTGTTACCTTTTTTCTCCCTCCATTTACCATTTGTTCAACTGTGCAAGCCCCATTGTTTTAATTTCATGCAAGACATAGTTTGGTGTTTTGTTTAAATCAAAAGTACATTCAAAAATGAAAGCCGTTCAGTTTTTCAAAGCAAAAAAGTTTTTTTTGTGTAGGTACTTAAATGAGGCCAGGATGCAGAGCTTAAACAAATCAGAATCCTTGATGTTTTGCAATGTTACATCTGTGGACGAGAGACAAAATTCACATTTGCATGCTTGCTGAAACCGCCCACTCTATAGATCAAGCCACCGGGTGATCAAAAGTCGAGTTAATAGGGATACGGCACAAGGGGGAGTTTAATTACTAACCTAAAATACTTTCAAATGATGTTTGGGCTGATGCTGTTGCTGGAAGCGAGTGTCTGGCAGTGGGGAGAGGCTGGGCTTAGATAATTTCTGAGTCAAAGCAGCTGCCTTATTTGTGTTGTGGGATTTAGAAAGCAACTGGAGCAGAGATCAATAAGATGTAATAGGCCTGGGAATGAAATGATGCCAAAGTGTCCCATGTCAATGAATCTGCTTATCTCTGTCTGCCAAACTCCAGTCTGGCCAATGCTTACTCACCTGTAGATTACCAATAGTGAACTGGAGCTTGGAGGAGCTCTAAATAAGGCCTGAGTTCAACTCTGTGCCCTTGACTTATCTGTAGAGCCAGAGGAATGTTTCCTACCTAAGCAGGAGCAGATGTATGGCTCCTGCGCTGAGAGGTTATGGTAAAGAGTGTAGGGAATTATTTTTTTGACATCATTACATTGCTTAGAGCAGAGGAGGTCCAGTATCACGAGGGAAGGTCCCAGGGGTGGATGTATCAGAACTAATCCTGGTCTAAGGATTATAAATCTGGATTATAGTTTTGTGCCAGCAGCTGCCCTGTTATTTGTCCACCATGGTGACTCTTGAGAGTATGTACTTTGGGAGTTGATCACATCAGGGAAAACATATTAACAGCCTCCAGGTATTGCTCAAACACAAGATTGTATCACAAATATCTAATAGCTATTATATTTTGTTAGATATTATTGATAAGTAAGTTATAAATAGCTCATTTTTAACATACACCCTCTCCTCTCTCCTAATTTCTTGCCCACCTGCATCACTTCCATATACTGCAATTGCATCTTTGAAGTTGTACCATTGTAAAAAGCAGGCAAAACCCTCTCCTGGCATAGTCAGATAAGGCATGTGAACATGCACCCTGCTATTCTCTTATCTCGCTGACATGCTCAAAACGCCCCCATGCCAGTGCTGAGCGTGACATGTGCAGCCCGGCATTATTAGTGTGATAGAAATAGGCCCTTTTATTCAAGGACGTGACAAACCTAGCAAATGCTGCAAAACCCGAGCCGCTGTCGTCATCACTCTAAATGAGTTTTCCCTTCTTGGAGGCAGGGTGTGTGCTGTGATTGGTCTGACTGGAAACGTGAAGCCAACGGTGAGTAGCAAGGCCAAGTGGAGACTGAGTGACAGGTTAACACCCTTCAACCGCATGGTAAGAGCAGGTGCTGATCTCCCGGCCTGTCTCATTTAACAACTTATGGTGCTGACGGAGAGTATCGGAGCTTGACCTGAACTGATCGGTCCTGGTGTGGCCAAATATGCACTTGGAAGCCTCAGAATGTATTTCTTTATTCACCTTTAGCACAAAGCTCTTGAAACGAAGCTGTCCTGTGTCTCAGGTATTTACTTATTTATCATCTACAAGCCAAAATGTACACCCTTCAACATATGTTGTGTGAAAGGCCACCCATCAATTTACTCACAATTTGTTTGTTTGTTTTCCTCCGGAAGTAATATATATATATTTTATATTCATTTAAATTCATCCGGCTCACCACAGACTTATTTATCAAGAACTGATGTTTTCAATGACGTTCGTTTTCATACCATAAATTAGATATTGCACAGAGTTTGACCTGGTAATGAACTCTGCAATAGAAATGGTCTGCCTGTATTTTTGCTTACTGTGAGGTCATTTCGGGGAGTATCTTTAAATGCTTTATGTCCCTAAAATCTGTACAACATCAGCTCAAAGATTATGTAAGTCAATAAGTCATAATAATTGATCAAAGTATTTTGTTTTATAAATTAAAACGATTTATTGATTGCTTTTCTCCGCTCGAGGAAAGTTTTACAAATATAAAACTTCCATGGATCAAAAATGTATGTATGCGCCAGGCGAGCAATTCTTCTTGGAATGAATATGTACCATCTTTGGGTTCGGTATCCAGTTCTTATGATACATCCATGGAGTAAATGCTCTAGCTATTACGGTTTTTATTTTAAAGAACTTTAAAGAAGATTAAGATTAAAGAAGACATCAACAGCGTCTGTTTACACATTGGCCAAGTGTTGCCCAAACAGGTGATTTTTTTAAATGAAATTGCTTTGACACATAACTCAACAGGATCTATAGAGGGTTTTTTTTCTAGTACTACTAACATTACTGCTACCTACTCTTGTCCTTGTCCAGGCTCCTGACAAATAAATGTTGACTTGAATATTATAATAGAAAAGCAAGCTGTCAAGTGTTTTATATTCAGACGCCTGATCTTAGCCTTTTATTGTTGTGCATGGTTCTCTAGCGGGTTTTTAGCAGACAACTCTTTGTTTTCTAGCCATAATAGCCATAGCAACAACACAATATTGACCTTGATCAGCACGTCCTTAACCATAGTCACATTGTATGAAACTCTTGTGAGACTAGAGTTTACCAGTTATGGATAAAAATGGTTTCAAGGATAATAAAGTTTCATCATCAATAGTTTATTCATTCTGGAGGAGTTAACATAGGATAAATATTCAGAAGATACAAAAGTTTTCATATATTACGAGAGATTTGAGGGTTATCGTCAATGCAGGGAGTTTCCAGAAGCTGGAAGGGATAAGAGGATTTAAAAAATGGATTTTGGTAACAAAAGATGAGGAAAGAATAATAGAATCGATGTATCACAATTCATTTTTATACAGTAAATAAATCTGTGAGATAATAGGGATATGATCCAAAACATATTTATTTTTAATGTGCATGATGTCAGGGATACAAGTAGAAATTGGATACAAGTAGAAATTGGTGATCTGCTGGAGTATTGCAAAATTGGGTAAATAAATATGATTGACATCGCAGTTGTATTGCCATTTTTTGGCACTGTATTGCCATGGCAACGTAGAAAGTTGAGAAAAGGAACAGGTATTTCATCCAAATACTCCAATTTACTCCAAATCTACACCAAAACCCATCTCATCTGAGGCCAAATGAGACTTGCGTCAAAAATTGAAGCACCTTGAAATATTTTTCCTAGAAATTGTATTTTAAATTTCCAACAAAGAAGCCGAGTCTGAGCTGATATCACTGCAAATTGTTCTTTTAGGAAATAGCTTTAAATGATCATGTTTTGGTCCCCAGGTCGTGGAGTTCCTTAAAATAATATAATGGTGGATGTGGTGTGTGCGTATAAGTAAGCAGCAGTTGTTTCCCTTTTTTAAGTTCAAACATCTTTTGCACATATTGTTGTAAGATGTATGACAGCAGTCATGTGGATGTATAAAATGTTAAGGCCTTATGTCACTGCAATCATGCAAGCATGATTTTATGTCATATGTTAATGTCTTGGAGCAATGTTGCATTGAACCCCTTCCTCACATTTTGCCCTCTGCCTTGACCGGCATCATACAAACATGCACAAACAAGCAACTTTAAGGTTATTTAAAGGACAGTGATCAATAATGCTCCTGTAACTCCTACTTAATCTCCATAATGAGCTTTATTGCAGCAATTAATCATGTCTTAGCAGCCAGTGCCCAGCCTCCCAGAAGAATGCTGGCAGAATAAAGGCCAGGCCCGAATGGTGCTGCCCACAGCTAACTTCACAAGGATCCCATGGTGAGGAGATCCTGTTCTAAGAATTAGACTGACCTCTTCTGTTGGGCTGATAGCTGTTTGTTTTTGCAAGTAAGTACGTAATCCATTAAGCAGGTATTTAAAATATCCCAGATATGAGCACCATAAAATAAAATAAATATCAAATTCTTCATTTTTATCATAGTGTTCCATTTCCTGTTTGAAATGGTTTAACATGGTGAATAACTTCAATGGCAAAACATCCAATTATAAATATGAGGTATATATAGTAACTCATCTACAAGACAAAACATAATATGCATTTCAGCAAGTAATAAAACAAAAGATAAATATGGTTCTGTCATGATACACTCCATGGATTTAGTGTTCAGTTTCCCCATAGAGACATTTTTTTTAAAACCCCAGTAATTTTACTGAAGATGAAAGGTATCTATATTTGATTTTCCAAAACCTTTGTACTGTGTATTAATTATTAATTGAGCAGAAAACTTATTTTGAATTTAACTCCTTAACCATCCATGGACTGCTTTTTCCTTGATTTCCTAAATATGCCACTTTTATTCTGCTCTTGCTGCTGCTGCTGCTGCTGCATTAATAGCTTATCTCCCCCAGACGTATGCCTTTAAAGGTCAGACCATTGCCATCAAAGTTATTGTGTTTTCATGTGTATTGAAGTGTCCCTGGGTTCCAAGAGAAGATTATCACATGTGAGTTAAGATTAACTGCTTTCAAGAAGTCTGAAAATGTTCACATTTGATTTGAGTAAGGCGTCATTAGACGGCCCAAATCTGTGAAATTGATGAGACCTCCACGCAGCTTGATCATACCTTCCTCTTTGGAGGTTTTCAAAAATCGGTACTCAATTCACTATCTGCGGATGGAAAACGAGTAAGGCAGGTTGGAGAGATAGCAGGCGGTAGATGAGGTGGACAGCACGAGGCCTCTTATGATGAATGATTCAGCTGCATTTAGAAAACTATTGATTCTGTCCTGGGCCTAATAGAAGGTGATGATAGCACAGAGGTGAATCCATTACTGGGTGGGAAGTTGCATCATGTACGCAGAGGGCTAATGTGTGTCCTTTCCCATTTGTCATCACCAGCATAAGACACAACCGGAGGACCATGCAAGTGTGTCATAACAGTGTGCTGCTGTCCTCTACGCTCGTAGGTGGAGATGGGAGCATTGTCTATTAATCTCAACAGCAACCCAAAAAAAAGGCCAAAAGACACTTTGGTACTCTATGTCCTGCTGCCTGAGGAATCCCCATGTCAAACCCAGCTTGAAAAGAGGCAAAGGAAACAAATCAGCTGTCTTTACTGAGTCAACATCCTCTCTGTCCCCATCTAAAGCAGTGCTTTGCCAGATGGGAGCAAGGCAGGTGACCCCAAACAAATAATAAGTCTTCAGGGACAGCAGTGTGTTTGTGAACAAACAAGCGCCTCTCGTGGCAGAGCACAATGCACATGAATATACTGTAGCCTTAGTGTAGCCTTAGTTTTTAATGGAAATTCAACGATAAAAAGTTGAATTGTGTTTTAGTAAGAAAACATATTTTATTAGCATTTTGACAAAAATAACATCTTTCTGATACTTTTTGACTCCGGCATTGAAAGATTCCTACAAAACACACTATGTTTGACCCATCAGTTTATTATTGTTGGATCAATATTCAATTATTGTTCAATTAAGCATAAAACCTGAATTTAGCCAAACAAACAATCCATCACAAGGTCAGCCAAAGAGACATCTGCTCACTGCCAACAAGATTAAGGAGGTTCAGAAAATCCCCTTGATGTGTTGGCCTTTGCCATTTCACTGGCATCGCCATAGGCTGAATTGCTTCACTGTTTCCATGAAGGTCTTGTGACATTTGATTAGGAAGCCTTTTCGGAAGCGCCTACATGCCTTTTCCCTGAGTCGTTTGAAGTGTTTACAACTCACTGGAACTGTATCAACAGCAGCTGTGAAGCCTCTGAGTCCTTTTCTTTTAGAAACCAAAAAGGTGTGTCGTTCCATCTTGACATCTTTTGACTTACCCTCTGCCTCTTGCTTAAGAGAAAATGAGGTGCCAAAGAAACCTGGATCCCCATTTCCTCCCCTATATATTTGGTTGTAAAGCACCTTTAAAACGTTTAGTCTCAGCTCTGAATGCATCGATCATATTGAATTTCATGCTCAAGCTCATTCAGGCTGTGCTAAACAGTTTGTATCATCATAGAACAATTTGTACTATTTATGGGTATTACTATTATATATAATCCAGTGTAAAACATTAAATATCATGTTCTGCTATCATTCGCGTGTGTAAATGTATGGATTAGGTGTTCTCATGGCTGCTCTTTATCAAATGTTCAGGTAAAACGTAAAGTCATGTTTTGCTATGTAAATTGTAGTTTACACATCACTTGCAAAAATGATCACTTCCAGGTTGGTACAAACAATATATTATTTCATTTTAGTTACCCAGAGACCAATATTTGTCCAAAAGATGAAAGTGTTTGGAGAAAAGACTTTAAATAAACCAGAACCAAGATAAGTCCACATCACCCAAATCATTACTATCATTACAGTTATTTCTTCTCATGACTCTAATTCCTCATTCTGTGCCTTTGTACAGGCTGTTCTCCTCTCTTTATCTTAACATGCAGCCGTTTGCTCAAGGGGATACTATTTTTAGCCCAGGAAAGAAATGTATGGAGCTTATTTACCGGCATCATATCATCAAACTGTCAAGAAGCATCTTTTGCCGACTAAACCTTTCGCATATCTGTGTACTCATAATTGATTCTCTGTTATATCGCCAGCAAAATGCCACCAAGATAACTCAGCACTGCAGCATGGATGATATAAAACCCTCACTGAGGTTTGATAGACTGTCACATCTTATCACAACTTTGAAACACTGAGAGGAAGGAGGGAGAGAGGGGGTGAATATGCACTCGACTCCTGTACCTCAAAAGGTGTTTCTGTGCTAAACATTTTCAAAGCACTCTGCCTTGAAAATATCATTTTGTATTTTTTCAGGTTAGTGGCAACGCAAGGATTAAGTGAGATAGAGGTAACAACTGACTTCAAGCGACAAACTTTGAGATTTAAAAAAAGTACAAGTTTGCGTTTGGAACTTTCCGTACAAGCCATGTAAGGTGCAAGTAGAAATGTGGGCACCAGGAAAGAGTGAAGACACAGTGGTGATGACTTTACATTAAGTAGAACAAGGGGAGCTACATTTAAAACCATATAATTGACCTTATTTTGTGTAATTGACCCTTCAATAAGCCCCATCACCCCTAGTTACTGTTGCTAAGTGTGACAAGCTCTCCATTCTAGAATGGCACCAATTCAGTTTACAATAATAAAGGTGTCAGATTAAGCTATTTAAATTCATTGTAAAATTGAAATGAGCCCTAATTTTAGGCAGAGGGAGAATCAGCTTCTTATTTCTGGCTTGCAAACACTGACTGCAAGCTAGCTGAAAGACTCTTGCTAGCTACTAGCTCATTTACGTTACCTCTGTTTTTTTGGTTGAAATCTCTGTCTTCAGGTGACTTATTTTAAATCATGAACTCTGTAAAAGGGTTTTAAATATGCACTTGATAGCTTTAAACACTAAAGCTAAAGCTATGTGCCCCAACCAAAGAAATCTTCACCAGTACATCGATAACTCTATTCTATCGATCTAGATTCTATTATAGTACAATAGAGAAAAATGTAAGATCAGACCAGTTCTAATATACCTCTGTCCAGATGCTTACTTTAGAAAAACACATCTGAACAAGCAAAACAGAGTTTAAATGTGTGCTTTATTTTTTTAAAGGTTGCTGGAGTGCAATCTTCCCCATATCCAATTAAAAGCAGGACAGAGCCACGCACGATTCCCTGAACTCTGATATAGTTGCATCCAGGACCAGCTCCCACACAGTGGAAGAATACGGTTACACAGTGGACTTGCCATTCCTGAACGTGGCTTCCTTTTTTTTTTTTGACTCTAATGTGTCCTATTACATACCTCCACAAAATGTAGTTGGCTAATAATATGCTAACCGTTTACCTTGGAAGTAATGCTAGATTACTTCTGTAGGTAGTAAACTAATTAGCCAGACATGCTAATGTTTGCAGCTTATTAGCTAAGATGGAGCTGATAAACACAGTAAAATCCATTCCCTAGAATGTTGCTCTTGTGGGTGTGTGGGTTTTGGAAACGCTACAATAAACAAATGCAATAAAAGACACAAGGCTCCTCTTTAGACACTTAGAATCACTCTTAATAGAAAAGCACACCGCTTCAGAAAATCCAAAGATGTGATTGGACAAAAGCTGTTTGCTGTGTTAAAAGCCACCAGATTCTGACTGTTTGACAGCTTCACCAGATGTTGCTTGTTTCTGTCATATAACAACTGCAGATTAATTGACACAGATGAAACTAGGATAAGAACACTTTTAACAACTTATTAACTCATAATAATAATAATAATAATAATAACTTGATTTGTATAGCACCTTTAATGCAGAGATGTAACCCCACAAAGCAGGATTAAAAACAATTCACTTTTAGTGATTCATACTTTCATAATAGCCAACTATGTTCATCTGTCCTTGAACCTTTGCTATTTTGTGTTTTTGTCAAAACTGATTTTTATAATTATAAACATCCCATCCTGACAGCCTGGCTTTGAACTGTAAAACGTAACAATTTATTCAGAAAGCTCGCACAATTTAGGAGCACTGTTAATGCTTTGTAAAAAAAACAAGATAAAAATAAAATAACTCAACATTATGAGTAGAACCTTTTGATGTTTCTTTTGAAAGCTTGCAACATTAAAGGCATGCGTTGACAGTGTGTTGCCTGCAATGCCCTGCTGTGCCTGAGACTGAGAAAACACCCTCCAACAAAGAACACCATCTTCCCTCAGCATCACCAGCCACCCTCCTCCAGCCAATACTCTGCACCAAGCTACCCGTCATTCCCCCCTGTGTGCTAGCTTTGAACGCCAGCCGCATAACTGAGTCCCCAAGTCACATGAAATCATAAACGTCAACCGTCACATCACATATTTATCTGGAAAAATGACTCTGACAGAGTTCTGCTGGGTCTTGCTAATCAAGCATGCTTTTTGTCGATGTGCTGTGTTAAAAGCCACCAGATTCTGACTTTAAATGTCAGATTAATTAATATTAGATTGGCTTTTCTGATCTTCAACACATCAAAAGTGACTTACTGTAAAATAATATAATTTTTCTTCATTAAACCATCAAGCTTTATAGTTTAAAAGTAAAATCTGGTCATATCAATAACAACTTTTATGGAGTCAGCTTCATGAGCTCACAGTCAAAGTAGATACAGACACAAGGGACCTTTTTTAAAATTGCCTGATAAGCTAGCGCCATCCTATAACTAGAAATATGCCAATTTGTCACAATTAGAGATATATATAAGTAAGTTTGGAGTGTAATTGGGCTGAAATTAATGGAAATATGAAGCAGAAATGCACATATAAAAGACATCTTTCCACGGCAACCTTTCATTTTGCTGGAACCTGTACCTTTTTGCACTGCAGGGCATAGAAAATAGCATAATTACAGTGTGTGTTACATAACATAAACCTTAAGTTCTCAAAATAAACAGTAACACCTCACTCGTTTTGTGACACCTTAGGAAAAAAAAAAAAAGTGACCTTTATCCCAACATCTAACCACTGACCTCTGCCTGAAAAGCTCGAGTTGTTTCGCCCCTATATTGTTTATCTGCCGTGTGACTCACAGTTACTATGAGTCACCATGTGACCTGTCAGAAAGGTTTAGGGGTAACTGAGTGTACCACTGTCAGCCACTCTGCCCTCAGGGGAATGAGGGTCTCTGTGCATGTCAAAGGAGTGCTGCTAGTCCACGAAGGTTACACGTGTACACATGCATACATGAACAAATGTCACACTCTTGAAAAACATTCTGAATATGTGGTAGCTATAATTTCAGGCGAAACAACAAATTATGCCAAATGTATATGAACAAAATATAAAATAATATATATACATTGGATTGATGCAAATAAAAACAAGAAAACATAAAACACAATGATGATGGAAAGCAGTTTGACATCTATTTGACCAAAGATGACGTTTTTGATTTTTAATACCTGTGAGATGTATTATATATCATATACGGGAGAATATTCTCATTAATGAATTATTAAAAATATGTTGAGTTTCAAAGTTTTTGACACCGGATGTTTAACAAAATACAATTATCTTAAGGTCTGCTTATTAGCTTTTCTTAGCTTTTAACCACATATAGTGGTCTTCCTACAACAAATGGAGTTTGATCAGCTGTCATGGAGAGGAGGACAGCTGAGCAAGGAAGCAGTTGTTTGACCAAAGAAATCTTATCTGAAGGTTTACGTCCTGGCTTCTTTTACTTTCACCAACATCTTGTTTTTTTGTCAGCGAATGGTGTTAGCTTAGTTGTCATGGAGGAGATGAGAACTGAGCTATCTTCATGACAACTGAGCAAACTTTATCCGCTGAGGAACCACGTGATGTAGTTGAAAGCTCTGCCAATAAAAGCGTGTAAGTGCACATTGAGTTTTTGTCAGGTTTAAACATTTGTTTTGTGAGACAAGACAGAGTAAAACTCACAAAAGAACAATTCTCACACCAGAATCCACTGGCTTGAAATGGTGCACATTACACAGACACATTATTATGATTGGTACCTCCCTTAAGGGCAGTTAACTGTCTGGAGTTGTTTATCACCCACAAAACACTAATGATTTTACAACACTGGGGCAATAATGCTGTTATATGGATACTGATTGTCAGACCCATATCAAAAACTGTCCAGTCAATTGGTCCAGTCTGAAATATCTCATCAAGTCTCATCTGGAGTGCCATGAGATTTGGTGAAGATGTCACCCTCATGATGAATTTTAACAACGTTGGTGATCCCTTAACCTTTCATCTAGCACCATCATCAGGTCAATTTGTTTATTTGCCCAAAACTTAGATTTATGACCAAGTGCACTGGTTTTGCTGAACATATGACATTCCCATCAGCCTCAGTTGTGTATTGTGTTTAATGTTAATTAGCAAATGCTGGCTTGCTTGCACCCTACACTACAAGAGAAACAGTAAACCTGCTAAACATCAGCATGTTAGCATGTTGACATTAGCATTTATTTTAAAGCACTGTTGTCTCTAAGTACTGCTTCACAGAGCCATAAGCCTGGCTGTAGACTCTTGTTTTTTATTATTCTGTTATTATTCTGTTATTCTGTGAGTCAAGTAAAAAAAAACTCTAAATTCCAGAGGACATGACCTCATTGTTTTCAATGGAAGCTGTGGCAGTTTTTATATGAAGAGACTGAGACAAACAGAGTGAAACGTTTGATCGAGATGGTGAGCACCTTCCTGTTGTGTCCTACTGTCTGAGTCCAAGGGTCAAAACATCCTGTTGTGAAGGCTTCCGTCATAATAGTGAGAAATCACAGCAAGTGCTCCTGTAAAATAATCAGCAGGGACATTGACTGTCTGTACTGTCCCCTAGAACAACCCCTGCACACACACAGTTGAACACAAATTGAAGCCAAAAGTCGCTCTAAGAGCAAAAGACCACCCTCACCTCTAAAAGCTCCCAGGAAGCTAATTGTCAACGGTACATTTTTGTATGTAAGAGAGGACTCCCCCAAGTAGTGCCTATTACTCCCTGCATGAATTGACAGGGCTAATGAGGAAATTAGGCTTTTATTAATTCACCCAGAGGACAAGATGAGGGAGAAGCAGGGGAGGAGTGGAGAGAAGAGGACTCCATCTTTGATTTAAAGGTTAATATGGAGAGGAGGGTAGCAGGAGCACAGAGAGTGGTCCTGACAATATTTTGATGCTCCTGGATGTGGGCCAGCTGTCCCGCCACGGGTGCAGCTCTGGCAAAAGATGGAGTGAGAGACGGACGCGAGGGAGATGAAGTGGCAGCCAAGCTTGGGTCAAGCCTGGGAATCACGCAGAGGCAATTAGGAGTGTTAGCTTCATCAGTAATGCCAGTGGCTACGTCTGGCTATATAACATCGGTGAGAGCTTCTAGGGCTGCACACGCTGGGTTAAGAGGCATTAGCAACACAGCACTTGACTTTGACAAGGTCAGGCTTGAGGAGCAGCAGGAGGACTGGCATGGTGCTGATGACCTTATGCTGTCATGCTGGTGACCTTGCCACACTCAGCACTGGCCTCCTCACAGATAATCATAAGGATCACTTCCTAAACTCCCCATATTTCTGCACACCGGTGCAGAAAAATGGGGATCTCAGTGTTTGAGATTAAAGGGGGTGTTTGTGTTATTTGTATCACAGAGGTCAATGTAATCGCAATAACATTTGATGTCCTCACTCACATTCCCACAGTATTTCGTGACTGTAACAGGTTTTGGAATATGCCTCCAGTAGTTGTGTATTTATCTGCAGTAGAACAGGGTGCACTTGTTTAAGTTGATTAAAGTTGAATGTAAGTCTGGTCTCTGTCAATATCTGGCTCTTACTTTGCCTGTCTGTCATGCACTGCTGGTTAGGTAGTGTACAGTGGGTTAGTAGAGCTTTTCTGATGAAAACAGCTGCCTGCTGCTGATGAGAGCAATGAACCAAAACAAAATTTGCTGTAACGCTCTGTAGAGGTGAGGGGAAAGATGGTTATTCTCTGTTGGTTCACAACTACGAGCAGTCATGTGATCCATTTATAATATAAAAATATTGATCATAGCCGCTTTAAAGCAAATTTTGCCATTGGATGTTACGCCTAAAAGAGCTGAACACAAAGATGAAAAGATCACTTTAAGTTTATGAAAGCGGATCATGTTTATCCGTCAGATTCACTCATTGTAAACTAGCATTCAGAAATAAAATCAATAGCAATTTGATATCCTTGAACTTTTCTAATTCTTCCCTTTGGAAACCCCATACAGAGAGAGAAAAAGAGATTATGCTCATAATTCATGTTCTTACACCTTGTTGAATATCAACGACTCATATTTATGCACCTTGTTAAATAATTTACTTATCAAACTCTCAATCTGAGCTGTGTGGGTTCTTTTAATTGGGCCTTGAGAGAAGTATTCCATTAAAGAGCAGATGAAACAAGCCAGGGGTGATGCTGCATGATTTATGGGACACCTTCATGTAGATAGGGACATCAACAGGATTACATTTGTCTTTTTTCTCTGCTGGAAAGAAAGCATTATGCGAATACTAACATTCCCTCAGTGTGTCACGTAAAATAATGTAAGCAGATAGAGTTTCAGATGTTGCTTGGATGTGTCTTATGTGAGATTGTGCGTTAGGTGTGTGCTTGAGGTCAGATGTAGTCAATACCTGAGTATTCGAATTATGCTTGTGTAAGGTGAAAATAAATAAATACAAAATGAGTTCTATTAGGCTATTCATATTTAATGTTTTTATTGATTCTTCTTTGCAAATATAACACTCTGTGGATTCAAATCAAATAGGATCTATGTTTGAATATGTTGTAAAAACAAGAAAACCAAATGATACATAATTAGCTTTCACAAAATCATATTCATTGTCCCTATTGCACTCAATAAAAGACTCAAAATATGTTGGAAAACATTTAGCATAGAGATTTATATCATCACATTTATGGGCCTCACCGAGACTTTTAAAATGCAATACAAGGCTGAACATTAAAGTTTGTTAAAAATGGATGTAGTCCGAATAATCTCCCCCTCTAATTGAAACTTCAGCATTTTGCCAGTTTTGTAACAGATTTCAGTTTGTCCTAGACCTGGCAGAACAGTCAGTACGAGCTTCTAGCTATTAACAGCACAAAATGTCCTACCAGACTCACACTCAGGCCCATTGTGTGTCTTTGCTCATGCCCAGGACAAGATGATCTCCAAAGGCCCCCTAACAAATTATTCCAGCAGATTATTTAAAGGTTATAGGTGCCTTTTTAGCCTCCTTTGACCCAGGCCCCAGGACAACTGACCCAGTGTTCCCCCGGTGTTGGCGGCACACTCAGACCACTACATTTAGCATAGCATCTTTACATTAGAATGGGACTCATTCCTTTAAATAAAATATTTATATTTGAATGGTACTGATCCAACTCCCCTATCTGCCAGTTGAACTATACAGTGGCTAAAAAAACCCTGTACAGGAAAAGAAAAAAAGCATCTCATAAATAACAGACAAGTGCATGCGACTTGGCATATGTGGTTCTCTGATCTAATTGTTTTGACTTCTCTACCTCTGCCAAGACCGAAGCAATCACCATCAGGGCAAATATTGTGGAATTGCCCGGATGGTGCATCAAGTCAAAAGAGTTATTTATGCTTCCTGCTTAGATTGTATTTGTTGTGTTCTGCTGTGACGCTGTCCAGCTTAATGTAATCGCAATTTGGCTTAATGAGTCAGCGTGTCCAACTCCCACTGCTACTTCAACATCAAATTGCAAGTATACTGTATGCTGTGCATATTCAAGGCACATAATATTACTTCGATGGAACTCGTTTGTGTTTGTGAATGCATACTGTACATCAAATCACCCAAATGAGAAAAACTACTCCTGTAAAAATGACTGAGCTTTCAATATTGACACAGTCAGGCTTTTTAAAGGAAGAAACATCTATATTAATTATGCGAATGCTAAGAATGCTTTCACATTCTGCGTGATCCATTAAAACTATGCTACTCATATGGACCAAGACACTGTGTCTCATTCCACCAGGCTGCATGGATTACATGTGAGGTCCTCAATGGTGAATCCTCAAACCAGTTGAGCTTGGTGAGTAAGCCTGTTAAAAAGTGGTTGTGAGTTCCTGTTACACATCCACCTAAAGAAGTGTTTGTTTGCCTGATAGCTGTGCAAACACAATAAGCATTTTAGAAAACGAAAGAACTGGGCAAAACAATGAGCATCAGCTCTGCCTCAAAGCTACCATTTGCATCTAGTCATGCATATCAGTCCAAACATTCTCATTTTAAAGTATGTTAACACTTAACTGGACAAAAACTAAAGGAAAAAACAACTTAGTGTCTTAGTAAGGTGCTGGGCCACCAAGAGCCATCACAACTTCTGTGCTTCATGGCATATATTCTCCAAGTCTCTGAAACTTAATTGAATCACAGTTTTCCAAAAGATATCCCCCATCTGGTGCTATGATGATGATGGTGGTGAAGAGTGCTGGCTAACATGTCGACCCAAAATATCCCACAGGTTGAGTTGAGATCTAATGACAACAAAGACCATAGCACATGATGGAAGAACCTGCCTTTGTTATGTTTCGCCTATATTTTGCCTTTTTCCTTTAATTTATAATTTATTTATAATATTCTGCCAAGACAACTACATAACAGCTACCCAGTGAATAGTTTCTTCTGGTAGTAGTTGTTTATTGTATTTAAAGAAAGTTTCTAGCCTCCAATTATTACATGCACTGGTACTCTCAGTACACTGAGAGTGTACACTGAGAGTACCACAGAATCCCACCAAAAGCAGTCCACAGTCAAAGGCAACACAGCAAAGAGACTCAGCTTCAACCCTGCTCGGCTACCAGTTACAGTACACTATGCTACTGCCAGTTCATTGTGAGTCATAGCTCTAGGCAGTTCTGCCATTATGAGCTGAAGTGAATGTGCTACTGTAGTTTCCACATCACATGTCAGTGTTAAAGGATTATACCAGAGATTTTGCATTCATTAACCCATTTAAATTTTATTTTAAAAGTCTGCTGCAGGGTGCTTGCTGATGGTTTGATATTTTTTCTAGTGCCATGTTGTGTTCAGGTTCTGTGGGAACTGCTCTCCCGGACTTGGTAGTTGAGTGCAGAATAGCGGCATTTTAACTGGAAGAAACTACTACATAAACATTAACATTTTCCATGTTTACTAATTTGATTTGCTGGTTTATTCTCTGGCAGCATTCTTATTGTGAGACACCTACAGGTTAAATATTAATTGCAATCTCTCGAAAACCTACTGCTGTAAATCAGATGAATTGAACTGAAGTTTTGTATGCTCTGCCAGTAACAGTTGTAACCAAGCATTTCCATATTAAATAGTAAATCCCATTAATATTTTCCAGTTTAGACCACTAAGGTGCATACTAAATGCAGATCAATATATCATTCTTTTAGTATTTTGTTTTAGTATTTCAGTTCTTTCTCCAGCCCCATAAAAGACTCACCTCCTGTAAACTCTGTACATCTGTCTGGATTTATACTTATTAAGGCTTGTCTTTTCTTTGTTTATACATTGTGTGCTTTTCATGAATCTTACAGTTTGTCCCTCTTTACAGTACTTTCCTGTTGTTCTGCTTCGGTAATCCATTCCATTGTGCTATAGGCAGGCAGACTTTATCCTACTTTTCTTTGCCTTTTTGTTGTTGTTTTTGCTTGAAAACAATATAAGAAATGTAATCAATCAACAACAGAAAGAATTGCTTGAGATTAACCGAGTTAAAGGGATTTGAGCCGATGGACTGAATTCACTTCATTTAGCATAAATTGTGCCGCTCATTATTAATTTAAGCATACAAATTTGTTTTAGCTTATGACTGTTAAATTATCTCTGACTTAAGACACCGAACATGTGGATACTCCTGTAGACATTTACTCTGTAGCAAGGGGATATTGCTGTTAGCCACTGTGCAGCTTAATTATGACAGTTGGTTTGGTGGATATGACAAGACTTTGTCCTGCTTGCATTGCTGTCACAGCTGAAACAAAAAGCAAGCCTGTGTGCCAGGATGTGCACGGAAAGCCACAACCATCTAGTCTCCCTCTCTCCATCCAACCATTCTTCCAGGGGAGTGATTGACGGAGGCTTTACCAGAACAATCTCACCCAAAAATCCACCTTTTTTTCTCTCATCCTCAAAGGGTCTTGAACAGTTCCAAACAAGCTTGAGCGCTGTTGTTTCATGCAAGGTATTTGCATACTGTGCCAGCATTTGCTTGTGCTTTGTGGGCCTCTGCACTGAGCCCTTAGCTAGGAATGTCAGACTGAAAGCTTGTGCTGAGATTTGTGGAGACAGTGTTTGCTATTTCCATTTTCACAGCGTTGAGGTCTTATGATTCCAAGATTCAGTGAACATAAAACCAACTCAACTAATGTTCAGAAGAAATTGGACATTAACCATGACAGAAAAATGTAACAGAAGGTTCTGTTATCAGCGTGGTCCAAAACAAAACTGCACAAAGTCTGGTCTCAAAATGGTGTAATTGCATCCATACGGACAGCCTGGAAAAACATTGCCTTACAGTTATCCAAAATACTTACAGGATGAAATATTTCCATCAAAGCCAGTGAGGGAGAAACAGCTCATTTGTTTTCCTGTCTGAGGTTCAAAGAAGATTCTAGCAGAATAACATATTCTTGAAAATAATGTCAAGTGCCACATAATTCCTGATTAAAGATCAAGTCTAAGTGAGTTATTTGCTGGTGCTGTGTTGGTGGTATAATGAGGAGAAAAGCCACTCCACCTGAGGTGCTGCTGCCATAATCTTCACAGTAAACACTTGTCATGCATTCGCCATTGATTAGGATGTGCCTCTCATCAATCATCAGAGGCTTGTCTGAACAGATTAATAATTATGACATCTGCACTCAGTCAACAGCGCTGATTAGAAGGAGGAGAGAAGCAAAGGCATCTGATAACAGTGAGCAGCGAGGTGTTCAGGATCTTCATCGTGTCGTCTGCTTCATTTGGTGATCATTGTGGTGCTCCCACGTTTGCTTGCAGACATTTCTATTAGCTGTATACGATAATGCGCTGTAACACAAAGGATAATTATATCAGGCAGATGTATGCAAGTGGAATGACTGCAAGACAATGTGATTTACAGTCAGATAATATTACTTTAGACATACTACAGATTACAGCTTAAGGCAGATACCAATATCAGTATTTTAGTTTAAAAATATGTGATTCATATACAGTAGCAGATAATATACCAGAAACACGTGTTATTGCAATTGTCCCTAAGGTTCTGTTTGGGGACTCCAGGCCCTCCTTAATAGCTAAAGAAACGTACTTCATATTGATTTATCAGCTTAATACTTCATGACTTTTCCTAATTTAAAAATAATTGCTTACAATACTGATTTCAAACTGATGACATTGTTTCAGACGTGTGTACAGAAAATTATGCTTCTTTTCTGTTGGGCGTTTGGAAAAAATAAAGAAATGCAAAGGCCTTAATACATTTAGTTTCTGCGACCACTGTTCCACCTTTAAGAGAACATATGTCTCTTTTTCTTTTTTCTTTAGTGACTAATGGTAAAAATCCTTCAAGAATGTCTGCGAGTGCACTTATCTGGCAAATATTAAAAATAGATTACAGGGCCTTTGGGAGGTAAGTGGTTCCATAAGCAGAATTGATGGTACTAAGGAGTATCATGGAGACTGGCTACATCACCTTGAGGGTCTCATCCGCTTAATGATGCCATGTGCCGCGTGCTTTCCTCGTGAAGAATGGCAACCATTTCGCTGTGGGCTCTGACACTCCACTTAAACTGCTATTCCAAGCAGTTAACAGGAGCACCAGGGCCCACCTAGCAGACAGCTGGAAGATGGACAACAGGGAGTGATATGGTTCAAGAGTAAAAATGCTCAGCTTAAACACACAAATGAAATGGCTTTATTTTCCTGGAAATGGTAAGCTTTGGTGGCAGTAACATTATATATATGGAACATCAGAGGCCAGTTCTAAAAGTGTATATATTTGAATAGGGAAAACTGATTTTACAAGTATGCATGTACAAATTGCACCTTCATTTAATGAATTTGAATCATTCACATAAAAATTTAGCATGCAGAAACAAGAGACCCCATCACTTTCTCTACAACATCTCTGACTGGACGTTTTTCACTTTATGCCCCTATCAGAGATTTTAAACATATTTCTTAGAGTGTTTCCATTGTCTGGCAGTTTGCAAAGGAAACTGGAGTTGGAATGGAGAAAAAGAGACCATTTACAGAATCAAACTTCGGGTGAAGTTTTCGAAAACCCTTGGTTTGTGCTTCCAGCATGATTTTCATACGAGTGATGCACTCCTCTAAGCCAGCTCAAGGGAAAGTTGTGGACTGCTGCCAGTTCCGTGGGGCTTGGAGATGCCTTGTGCAATTAGGTTCTTCTACCGTAAAAGACTGCCGTGCTGGTGCTGCCAGCCCCTTCCCCTGGACTCTGAGCCCCTTCTCCCAGCCATCCCGTCAGCAGACGGGTTGAAAGGTGCCATTTGACCATGGAGATGGGTCTCCCTTCCCTGCCAGCAAGCTTCTGAGCCGATTTGAAGGTGTGTGTCCCTGGACTGGAAAATCTTCCCTATCCAAAAAGTCGATTAAAGCCAACAGCTGCGTTTCAGGCTCTGCCAGGCAACTCGGCAATAGACACGCGCACATGCACACACTTTGATATCAAGAAGTGTTTGGAGCTGCTCAGCTATATGCAACAACATAGCCCAAACATGAAGACAACTTTAGTTAATCAGCCTTTAAAATGTATTACTTTATACCCATCAATTAGTGTTCTCTTTTCAGAAAGTTGTGTTCATTTTATTAACAAACTTCATCAGATTCATTAGTGGGACACAGCTGGCAATAGATGAAACACTGCATTGCAAATATATAATCAACCAGCGAACACAGTGGCCAGCCATTTCTACATTGTTTTTCCTCTGCATCTTATACTTATCTACCGCTCAAATGAAGTAAAGTGGAGTGAAGTGAAGAGGGGCTAGAATGTCTGATGACTTTTGACAGCATATCAAGAGAAAAGGTGTGTTGTCCATTACTGTCTCTGTATACACTGAGGGGGGGAGAAAATTAAATATGTTTTAGATTTCTGCGTAAAAGAGAAATATAAAAAAAAAAAGCAGCAATAACGTATGCTCTACAAAAAAATAAATCATGTCACATTTTCTGCAGACCACTAACTTGCTCCGTAGAGTTTCAACTGTTTGTGTCAGGAAATTGAGCACTGCAATGGCCCTCATTGCTCAGCAGCCACCAAATAAATTCCCATTGGGGGAAGGGAAATCAATACGTGCATTCTGCCTCTTTTAGGGTCCTTGTAGACTCTCCCTTGTGATTTAAAAAGTATGTTAATGTATTTTATTGAACCTCTTACCCTAATCACACACATTGCCTATAATTACATACCTTGACGTCTGCTGGACTTCTAATTGCTAATGCTTTTCCTGGAATTTGTCCTCTAATCCTTGTATGTAATGACTTAAAAGAAAGAAAAGTGCTTTGCTGCTACTTTTAGCTGCTTCCAGGGCTGCAAGGGCACTGTGGTTCAAGTTATCTCGGATGTTCCTCTAAGCAAATTTTTGTCACTGCTAGATGAAAAATAGATATTAATATTTGCATATTACATGAGCTGAAGTTGCACTTAAGTAAACTGTAATCTAGTAATTCAAAATTAAGCCCTATTCTGTGCAGATAAACATATTTGGTTTTGCTGCCCATGAAAAGTCAAAACACAGACAGATACTCCTACTGTTGTTGTTTCTGCAGGTTTGCCTTACCACCTGGAAGTCAAAGGCTCCCACTGTTTTTAGAATCCATTAAACAAACCGTTAGCTTATTCCATATTGTCAAAGACGTGACATGCCTGTAACACATTAAATGTTCTCTGTATCAAAATCTGTACCTTTGTAGCAAGCATTGGTAAACTTCTATCCATTGAAATTTGTTCCACTGATGTTTACTGTGTCAGGAAGGGGATTTCAAACTACCTAATGAACTAATGTATGTCCTAAATAAGCTAAGAAATGTTTATACGCTATACAACATGTTTTTTCAATTTCTTGTGACTTAAATTCTACACTTGGAGATGGAAGGCCAGATGCTAAAGAAACATTTTCGGTCCACAACAAGCGCAACAAGTGGTGAAATCAGCCAAGTTGATCAGGTCAAGCTGCTAACGCTAACATCTCAGCAGCTAGCGTTAGCTACAGCCAGGTGCAGCCCGTTAGCCATCCTCCAACATTAAATATTGAATTCCACACTCAAGAACCTGATGACTCTTGCCTCCTTTAGCTATTTAATGGAGAGTAACGTTAACGCTTCATTGTATTGTTTAACTCCTGGTATTGCTGTGCTTTTGTTGTGTCATTTGTACATTGTGCATCTGTATACATCTGATAACGTTAGCTTTGTCATAATTGTCGCTGTTGATGATGTTGAATGTGATAGACAGCGGTGTATTGGGTACTCAAGGCGACATGTCTTTTGCCCTCTTTGGTGTGTCGGTGCTCGGTTTCGTCGTGTATTCAATTCTGGTTCGGTCTCAGTGCCCTTGATCACCCAGCTATCTGTCAAGTCTTTGTTGCTAATTATATTGTTTTGTGCGCATTCCCAGTGGAAGTCTGTCAGATGTGCTGGAGGGACAACACTGGTGCTGATGATTCAACTGCTCCAACAGCTCCTGTAACTGTCAGTGGGGAAAAAATGAATTGAACTTTTAATTATTGAACCCTGGGCGACCGATATATCTGCAAATGTCTCTGCTCTGTGTTTTATCTAATATCAGTGTATCTAGTACACATGGGGTGCAGAACGCTTAAGTTCCTGTTACGGTACAGTCTTTTAACAGAAGACAATGTAACATTCATAGTAGGAAAAGCACAGGTGTTAATAATACAAATATATATATATATATCATGGAGTTGTTTCAGGGACCTTGTATTGTCCATGCTGGCTAATTGTCACACTGTCAATATAATAATGTAATAAACGTATATAGCACTTTTCTCAACAATGTTACAGAAGAACAAAAAACAGCAGATAAAAACTAAAACATATAAAAACACACTGGGATCATAAAACACTGGGGGATGAAATAAAGTTTAAAAAAAGTAAAATGGCAAGAGTGGGATGATAAATCCCAGCAACATGTTAAGTATTCATGAACGGTTAAAAGAACGTTTTAAGAATGGATTTAAAAGACGCTAATGATGTAGCCTGTCTGATTTCAATTGGCAGAGTTTTCCACAGTCTGGGCACTCAAACACCAAAGGCCCGGTCCCCTTTGGTTACAAGGAATCTAGGAATAAAAGCCAAGGCACATAGGGAGTTAATGTGAACAGGAGTCATGTGTTCATATCTCTTGGCACCTGTTAATATTTGGGCAGCAGCGTCCTGTTCCAGTTGGAGTCGATGAAGGGAGCTTGGGTTGACAAGGGCTTACAGTGTATTATAGTATAGTGTATATAGTCTGGGTAGGAAACAAATGAATGCATGTATGACCTTAAATCAGCAGAAGACAAGAACGACCTGATTTTGGAGATTTTCTTGAACTGAAAGAAGCGTGACTAGACATTTTTTCACTTGAACCTCAAAACCGAGGATCAAAAATCACCACCCAGGATTTTTTAGCAGCCTGCCTAATATTTTTAGTCAGGGAACCAAGCTTACTCTGACACAGGCTGGTAGAGTTTGTTGGACCACAGACTATGACCTTAGATTTATCATCATTAAATTTTGGGACATCTCACATTTGATATCACTGAGGCAGGCAAAGAGATATATCTAGAAAGCTGGAGTTAGTGGATTAAAGAAAGACATATTTTTGCCATTTGCGTTTAGAGCCATTGTTGTCCTTAGTAACACGTGTCTGCTGAGAAAAAGGCCCATTAAACATGATACATAAAACCTATTTGAGGCATTTTAAGGCTCCTTATAACAAGGCAAAAAGTAGGATACCCGCACCATAATTGTCATGTACACAAAAGGACTTAACTTTATTTGTCATTTTAAATTGACAAAACAGTTGGTAGCTGCATATGGCTGCATTTGTTTGACTAATTATATTTTACAGTCAAAAGTCATGTTTTTGAACTATGGAGCAGAGAACATTATTTGGTTGTTGGTGAAGTTCAGAATAGTGAATATGCACCACATGAAAATAATGATTATTTTATTATAATAATTCTTAATTCATATTATTTCTTGATTTGTCATCCATCACACTTTTTCTCAGCCAAGCTTACAGATTTTAATATCTTGTTTTGTCTGACCAACAAACTCAAGGATATTCAGAGGACACAAAAAGCTTTGAAAAAAATCAGCCTTTTTGAGAAGCTGGAACCAGTGAAAATCTGACATTTCACATTGCTTAAAAAAAGTCTAACACAAGTCATTGGTTATAAAAATGATCATTAATCAGTTCATCAGCCAATTCCTTCTGTGGCAGATGATGCTGTAGGTGATTACTAAATATTCTCCTCTCCTATTGGTTCATATTGAAAGCCTTGCAGCAAATTGTGCTCTCTAATCAGCTAGTCCAGATAACAAAGTGATAAAATATGTTTGTCTAATGATCTAAAAATCTAATGAATGTCTGGTTTCTAAAATCTGCTTTCAGAAATCTGAAGGTAACTATACCATATGACACATACATATGTTATCAATAGGGAAGTTGTTACTCTCATAATAAAGGAATACCAAAGCCAGTCAGTTAAATATGGATTTACTGTATGTTTGGCATAACTCATGTGACTGCTATGCGTCACTGGGCAGGAACAGCATTCATTCATCCACAGCGTTCATTAAAAAAACAATATCCTGATTTGCGAGGATGTTGCACGACAGAAAAAGATACATGCAAAGACATTTTCATTCCTCCTGAAATCTCCCCCTCAGTCCACTCACCCATGCTGAGAGGCTAATGTCATCCTCTGTGCTTTCCAAGTCTCCTCTCCCTATGTGGCCCAAAATGATCCGGCAACACAATGACAGTGATCCAATATGAGGAACAAAAGGCTTATTTTTTCTCATAAAAACAGCCATTACACTAATTTTGCAATACGCTTTTGTGATTTGCACTTTAGTACCATTACTACAAGCACAGATTTGTTATATTACCACCATTTGCATTTTTTATATTCATTTTATGTGTTCTGTTTTTGAGATGTGTTTTTACTCAATATGCTGAACATTTCAAAATGTTGGTGGGATGTGTGGTTTGACATAGCATCTATTCACTAGACCATATTTGATTGGTGAATATTTATTTTTAAATACACTATTTTAATTAATCTTTGTGACCTCTAGAAGGCCGACAGCATATCTAACAGCTATAGTAAAGCCCAGGCATACTTAAGACTACGCTGTGTTTAGCAGGGGTTTCCTCATCAGTCATGATACTCAGGTATTCTATTCATGTCCTCAGATAAGTGGGTATAATACAGTACTTGTCACTACACTTTAGGCACCTCATAATTATCAAAAATATATGTTATTATTCATCACACTGGGTTTTGACAACATTGCTACAGATTGTCAAACTCAGAGCAATGTCTATTTAATGCCAAGAAAATAAATAATAATCTGCCATTAAAAACACAAAATCCATTGTGGAACAGAAGCTTTTCTCCATAGCTTCATTAAGTGCATTGCAAAAATGTTGACTGGGCCCTTGACCTCGATAATTATCTGTGGAATGCAAGTGGTATAATAACTAGCTTAGTTGCAGCATTTTCTATGTACTGTCTTGGTTGAAATGAGGAAAGAGGTTGCTTGAAGTGCACAAGCTGGACACATAAAATAGAGAGCAGAAGTTGAAAAAATGTGTATTTAATCTTATTCTTGCTGGCAAATTGTGTGTACAGTTGTCACGCTGAAATAGATGATTCTTGCCTCTGAAAAAGCAGGGTAAAACTTTACCATATTGTAAACCTGAGAACGATGTGATATTTCAGGCTTTGAATGTGAATGCTGTTGTTGAAAATGTAGCATACATGTAAATATTTGTTTGAGGACATTAGGACCTAGCTGACTACAGCATAAAAAGGCATCCACGTGACACTGAATGTGGAGTCAGCAGCTTTTCATTTAAATAAAGGCAACAGAAGCTCATTTTACTCGGTTTACAGTGGGTTAGTCAGACAATATAACTAAACAATGCAAGAAATGGGTCATAATTTCTGAAAAAATTTTTTATCTAGACATACAGACTGGCTGTATGCCTGAAATTACAAATTATGCCTAACTTTCTAATGAGCACAATGTATTTGTCACGCTGGTAGTAATGTAATGTATAAGCATAAGTGAACATTTTTACAAGGTACATTTTAAGCATCATTGAATACATGGCTGTGCATATTTATTAGTAGTATATTATATATACTATAGTTTGCACTTAAACACAGTTATAGTCAGTACAGTCTCAATCGCCTACACAGGCCACCACCTCCTTTCTTAAAATGTCACAAATCCACCACTGTCATTTGCCGCATTTCCAGCTGCAAGCCTGCAGACATGACACAGATTGATGGTACCGTCCCATCAGTGTCTCCGGTCTGCCAGATGGCTGGTGGGCTTCAGTCTCCTGATGTTCATCAGTGTCTTGCAGTCAGATCCTCCCACATCAGTGCTCCGACCCTGGGACTGGTCCAGCAAGGCTAGTCTCTGCTCTTCCATGGGGGGGCTACGAGGACTTGGTCTAATGATGCCACCAAATGAGGTGCCATTGCCTAGGAGCAGTTGGAATTTTGGCCAATTTGGCACAGCGTTCCCGTACAGCTGTGCAACACTGTTCTCCTAGTTGGTGTGGTGAATGAGTTTCATGGACAGGAAAACTTGTGGCCTAATTCAGATATGCTGAGTCGGTGTAGTCAAGTATCTTCAAGGCTTACACAAACCCCATTAAGCAATTATAATTTGTACTCTCAGCTGCCTCATAGCCTCAGGTGCATCACCCATCCTAAATGTTTCGCCATGGGGACTCATAGGTGTAAAAAATAACAAAATATAACAGCATCCCTATGACCTGGCTAGTGTGTTCAGTGTCATGGAATCTCATGCTCTTCCACCCCCTCCCCTGTCCACGAGTGTTCCTCTAAAAGGGAAAGCAATCGTCCCACTAAGTGATTTTCTCTCACTCCCCAGGGTGATAAAGTGCACTTTGAAGCCACCCACAGAGGCTTGTCCCTAAAACACCCAGCAATTCACAACTATGGCTTTGACAAGCCAGCTTTTTTCTCAGCAAGTAAAGTGAAAGTCTTTTCTAATGGACCCAACATCACTACTGTGGAAACCAACAAGCCCCACGGCACCACCAAATGAGCCTTGTGCAATACTAGAGAGGGAAATAAATGTCACAAAAATGTAATTTCCCCTCTCAAGTAAAGGGCCCTCCTGGCTCCCACTCTCGATACATACTGGCATGTTATTTGTAGCGGAGCAATTCCATAAAGGTTGCACATAAAATGTTACTTCTGTTAGTTGCCCAAATTAGCTGATTTGTAAATTTACTTAATACCATATTCCCTTGTTAAAATGACCAAAGATGAGTTCTTCAAGTCTCCACAAGAGGGCTGCAAATATTGCGATTTTCATAATTTTGTATTCTACTGATTAGTCTGATAATCACTCAAGTAGACAAAATCATTTTGAAGTATATACTTGTATTTGAGAAACTAAGTAGGCCAGTCCTCCTTAAAATAACCTACAACAATATCACAAATGTATCCGTGAATTACTGAGTGTTGCTTTAGTGGCAAATGCCACTGCTGTTGTACTGGTATAACATTACACCACAGCATGACACTGTGATCCAGTGACACATACTCCTAACCACTGGCAGACACCGACCCCAGTAGGCAGCTGTCAATTAGGCTAATAACTCTACAGTGTCTGAGCTAGTGGACTAGCCATAGCTAAATACTACCCATTTATATACAAATTAGTGCCATGAGATAAAAGATTACCACGTTGTGGAATATCAGAGGCCTCACTTACCACGCTAAGAACATTTCTGTCCTCCCTACATAGCAGTTGCAATACCAGGTTTCTATCTCTCCTCACACAATTTGGAAACAGCTTACCCAGGTACTGATAATGCCAGTGCCAAGCTAATCTATAATTATCAACCAGACAGGGTGCACTGCCTCTACACTCAAAAGTGCAGGAACCATTATTTTTACCCAAAGCATCAAAGAAGCTAAACAGGGGGAGAGAAAAGCGAGTATGTATTTGGTTCAAATTGATTTCATTCTTTTGTATGAATATCAAGGTTTCATTCTTTTCCGTTTTTTCCCTCACTCCCCATGGTAGCATGTATTCATTGGGACTGCTGTTCCGACCAGATAAACAGGTTTTTTTTGTTTATGGCAATTATTGCCTGAGGATTGTTTCGAATGTGGCTCGACTGTCAATGAGAAGGCAGGCAGGAGGGAGGGGAGATGTGATGAGAGGGAATTTAGACCAACCACCAGAGCGCATTCTTTCGCAGCTTTCTCCATGGATATGGCTGCTACATATGGAAGTTTTATAAAATGTAGAAATATACATGTTCCTATTGTGTTTACTATTGACAGATGCAGTTGTGTTTCTGGATTACAATATAATTCATACATACATAATACATACAATGTGAATTGCTTCAGAATATACAGGATAGGTGATAACTATTTGTTAACAATTCTGCTTGTGTAAACAGACAGAAAGTAAGTGAATATTTCCATGTGTGTTTAAACAAAATTGATATTTAAAATGGCCTCATTCATTATGCCAGCAGGAATAAGTGAGGCATATTGCAATGCAAAGTCTTAAGCAGAGAGCACACTGAATATTTTATTTCTTGTCCATTACTGATGTAAGCTTGAACAGTTACTGCAAAGTCACTGGCATCAAGAGACCATCACTCTTAATGGGATTCAGGAATGTTTTTTCAGCTTGACAGCTTACACACCAAGATCGAACAATGGCGACTGTAATATTCCACCACACTGCCGCCATGCGTATTTTCCATTACACATTTGATTTATGAGAGCTGAGTATAAGAACCTGATTTTGGACATAGGCATGGATGTATACACTTTACAGAAAAGGAAAGAACAGGACACCCAGCTGAGATCTAGCTTTTAAAAAGTCATGTCATGTGTTCAAATTATGTGCACAATTCTTTAATTAACAAGCAGAACAGAAATACTTGCCTGTTAAACACAGATGATTAGGGGTATCTAAAGGGACTGTGGTCTTACAGGGAAAATTATTTGCAGGACCAAGCCATTGTTTGAAGGTACTGCTTTTTCATTTATTCATTTTTATTTTATTTGGCCTCGCTGTGCAATGATACAATGGATCTAATACGACATAAATCAAAATTTTACAAATCATTTTATTTGTATATTAGAAATAAATACTGAAACAGTATTTTCTTTTTTTTTTTTAAACACGATGTGTAATAAAACACACAGTGGGCACTAATTCTGAAAGAGACACAGTAAAAAATAACGATAAAACAATGGCCTTTCTAATGTTTTTTAAATATGCTTCATAGTGTTACTTGTCAATTCTCTGTAAACAGCCATGTTATTGCCCTAAAAAGCCCATAATTACCTTTTCTTTTCAGGCATGAATGACCAGGGCTTTGTTTTTGGAGACATCATTAAATGAGAGTTGTAAACAGTTGTTTTCCCTTGCCATTAAAGTCATTTTCTTTGGGCTGTATTACATTATCACTTGTGCTGGGAAAGGGATTGGAAGTTGCGAGCAGGCAATGGTGACCTCATCAAGGTCATGAGAGAAAGGCTTCCCCCAGAGATAGAGCTCGAAGACTGTTCTGGGTTGTATTAGCATATATTAGCTTCAACATTGTGTATGTAATGCACCAGTGTGGTTGGCCACCGTCTCAAGTTGCAGCACAGGGGTGGAAATGATTATGATATATTCACCTTGGTGCAGCTTTGCGATTATTTTGAGCACCATATGTGCCTATCTGTGTAAACAGGCTCCATATTTTAAGCAGGACATTTTTTACTGGAGATCCACCATTACACCCAAGTCCCTTGACACTCATGAGAATAAATAAATGAAATGAAATAAATGAATGTAAATTCCTAAAATTAATCGTACTTAATCACTGGTACAAATAATTTAATAAAGATGTCAGCGCTTTAGAGTGGAGGGGGTTTGACCAATCGAAGGGTGTAAGGGAATAGATCTACATGCCAAAGTAAAGTAAAGTAAAGTAGATGACTGTATATTATGTAATTGTTTTGAATTTGCGCATGGTACCTTTTGACAGTATAATATCCTTTGTAAAAGGCTTTAAAAATCCCTTTCTGTGGGACTTAGATATTTAAACGTCTCATTTCTGTGTCTCTGCTCTTCTGGCTTCCCTGCATCTCTTCATTAATTGTTAACCTTTGCAGTCATTCATCACCTTAAACTATTTGACCTGGCCTGAGTAACACACTAGCTCATTTCCACTCTACCTCCCAGGAGTGACACTCTGCAGGCAAATGGAAAAGACAGCATATTTTGCTTTCCTACTTTGCGTTGACTTTTTATGGTTTTTAGGGCTTTTATAGTTATTCAAACTGCTTTTTTCTTAACAATATAATAACATTATGACACATAAATGTTGCCTTTAGAGCCCTGACTTGGATCAAGAATTGTATTTATCCAGGATTAATAGTTAATGTTTGAAAAGTAATTCCTTAAAGCCTGTAGGACATGTATTAATACATACTTGTTATCTCTGTGCTTGTAAAGGGCTTCACATGTTTGACATGTTTGTCAGGAAGAGCCTTCAAACTAATTCGTGATGCTCAGCAATAATTAGATCGAAAACACATAATTAAATCAGTGTGTTTCCCTGACAAGTGTCAACCTGTCAGGACACAGCAAGTGCTGTCATATTGTGCAAAATGTGGAATCCACAAACCCGCATGATACAACCCTGCAAACAGATGAAAAAGAAACATTCTAGAAGTTTTTGTTCAAAATAATATTTCATAGTAATATTATGATTGATCTTTGAAAAAATCTCCCATTCTGAAGCATTAGGTCTTTATTTCAATCCTTTGTGTTAGAAAACAGCAAGAGTTTGCATGAAACTTGTTGAAAAAATCAATGGAATATATGCAATACCTTTATTAGCTGAAATTGTTGATTTGCCATAAAAAAATTATTTAAACGTCTGTGCCACAAAAGAAGCCGCAAGCCATATGAATGTGCTGATTGCATTAAATGAACTACTGATTTATATTCCAACACAATTACTGTTGAACTGAATACAGAATTGCTTATTACTTTTTCCCTCTATTTTACCCCAATCTGAATGAACATAATAATGTCACATAAATGCTGTGACATTTAATCAACAAGGGACCCTCAGTGTTATGAATTGGATAAACAGTTGCATTTTCCTATTTCCCAAAAAAGGCAACTGCCTGCG
This sequence comes from Nannoperca australis, assembly GCA_036023655.1. Lineage (NCBI taxonomy): Eukaryota > Metazoa > Chordata > Actinopteri > Centrarchiformes > Percichthyidae > Nannoperca > Nannoperca australis. The sequence goes on along the minus strand of JAVQJD010008628.1, from coordinate 26,401 downwards.
CATCATCGCAACAGTCTTGACAATTTGTATTAACATGAACCAATTCAATAAAGGCTGGGCAGGGAAATGTCAAGATGTATCAGGAAAAAGGTTGAAATGTGTTTTGAGAGGGAAGGATGCCAGGATGGAGACATGTGTTCATATTTAAACACATTATATCCACCTCTTTGCGCTCTTGGCACTCATAGAGCTGATGTACAAACACTGCTCCCCACATTGCTAACTGACAAATGTGACCTGCTGGTTTCTCTGGTTGTAGTGGGGTGTGTGAGTAGCTAACATTATTTCCTCAATCCCAAGCCTCTGGGATGCTTTGCTGGGCTTTGTGGCTGTAATGCCTGGAAGCTGAATGTGAGGCTATAGCACTCACTACTGGTGGCATTTCACTATAAGCCAGAGGCGGACCACAAGCTTTCCTTAGGGGATTTGCATTAGGAAAAAGAAAATGAGTCAGGCTGGTTTGCAACCCCTGGAAGTGGCAGTAGAACAGAGAGGAGAAAGTGAAACACTGCCAGGAAAAATCTCTCACCTTACACTCTGCAATGCATGTCATACAGTTGTGTAGAAACTGCTTGTGGTCAGGAAATTGTGGCTGGCATAATGATTCCCTCTCTTCTCTCTCTTACTCTTCTCCAGTCATTCAGTCTTGATTTTCACTCTCTCTTTCCCCCTCCCCTGTTATTTTAACACTCACACACACACACACAAATACACAGCACTCGCAAATGCTGCTCCAAATTCATATTTATTTTCAATGTCAGTGAAAAACTGTGTTTTTTATTAATACTATTTCTTAAATTCTCTCGAGCTCAAACTTCCTGCAAAGCTGATAAAGACTGTTGACAGAGCTGCTGTTGTTGACAGTTGGTGAGCAGCACAGTCCTTGCTTTAATTCTGTATGTCTGTGTAATGACAGTGGCAATATCACCACCAGAATGCTGACTGGTTGGTGTTTGTCCACTGAGGGTGGAGGGGCGTTCTATATCACCAGGAGACAGGCCAGAATCGCAGCTGCCGAGCTGCCCAGATTGCATCAGCATAGAGAGGACTAAATCCTATCAGAAACGTCAGTGAAGGGAGAGGAGTCCGCTGTTACAGTGCTGAAGGAAGGGAACGTAAAAGCTAATGAACAGAAATCAGGTCACAATGGTGCTGAGACAATTTACAACAGATGTGCCCGAAAAAAGTCAGATAGATAGGAGGAAGGAGATATAGAAAGGTCACCCATTTATTGATTGATATTGTAAACTATTATCAATGGTGACCATGAATTGAATATTATGTTACCATAACCCTTAATAATTATAATTATAATGTAAAAGCATAATGTGTACTCTTAGGATAAATCTTACATGCTGCACAGGATTCAATATACAGGGCTTACTGGTCTAGCGTGTAACATAGATAAAAGAATCAGCCAATCTCCTCAAAATGTCAATAAAGTGTATTCCAATTTGGGAGAGCAGGAATCAGTCTGTCGTTGGAGAATGCCATTAATTTCAATCCTGTTTTTTTTAATTATGGGTAATCAACTCAGCAGTCGTCTCTGTCAATGAGACAGGAGCTGAACCACCCCCTAACTGCAGCTGTCAGCACCAACCTGCTCAGTGGGCGCTTTGAGTGCGCAGATTAAAACTGGCCAGGTTAATGAATGGCATTGATCAATTATGCACTTGTCTCCTTCGCTGAAATCTCCGATAGGCTTGAATGCTAGCGAAAGACTCATGTTGCTTTCTGCAACAACGAAAAAAGATTCAACAATAAAAAGCACTACAATGTCATGTGGAGAAATGTGTCTGTGCACCAATCTTTTGTTGTATTTCATTTTATTTTAAAATCAGTCAGCAGTGTTGACTGTAATGATACATTGTAGCGTGTGTGGTTTTCTTTCATTTGGAAAAGGCACCTATACACTGCGTTTGTGGACTTTCCAAGAGGTTATGTTGACAATTGTCTGAAAAACATGGTGAATTTTTGGTCATCAATCCAAAACGGTGCAACAACAGTTCTAAATTGCATCAATTTAGGGTTTTGGCGACCAAAGGCTGACAATCAAAACTTCACACAATGTGACGATTGCCATGACCCACTTTTGAAAACCCCAGAGTACACTGGTCAGTATAACCATTTATGCCCAAAGCTTGTTTTTTATTTCGCTGAAGACGGCGATGCAAGTTGATGACGTGGAGTTTTTATTTTATTTTTTTTACATTGTAGCCCCTTGATTCCCCAGGCACTGATTGCACAATGTGACATGCCTCAAAATGTATATCATACAGTCTGACACAGACTGACCAAGATTTTACTTTTCTACTCGCCTAGCAGTGTAACATGCACTAAACCTGCAAGATTCCTGATACTGCACCGTGTACAGTTAGCACTCATGTGGCATTTACCCTGCTATTCTTACTTGTACAATCACAGCCTCACCATACAGCCGCAGCATCTTTTCTTGGTGAGTTTTAAAAATCACAGCAGCTGCAGAAAGTTTTCAAGAATTCACTTGCTATTCACTTCACTATTTAGAGAGGAAGAAAAAAAAGTTTCACCAAATCTAAGGCTACCCGAACATGCCTTTGTATTCCTGTCTGAGAGAGAAAGACGGAGAGAGAGAGAGAGAGAGAGAGAGAGAGAACAGGAGTACTGCTTAAGATTCAAAGCACCACACAGTGGATTGTAACTTGCTCATGAGCACATTCATTCACTCATTCATGTTAGCAGGTGGCAGATCTTCCAGCTGTTTGGTCATTGTCAGTTCCACACATGTCAGCGTGTGCCACATGTAAGTACAAAGCCTAACAGCTGCAGCAGTTTAAACCTGATGTAGACATGTTGACCACCTAGAAGCAAAGACAGACATCGCTGTTACTCTTTTGATCTCTCTTGTAACACATGTTTGAAAAGAAAGTCATTCTTAAAATATATTAATTAATTAAAAATGTAACATAATTACTCTAATCTCCAGTTGGTATACACAAACAAATATATAAAACATAATTCAGCCCTTTGCAATTAAACACCAAATGTTAGCTTCTGAAAATGTCATTAATTGACTATTAATTTTAATTAATTAATCTGTCATTCATTTCTTTTATATAGTGAACATCTAATAGCCAGGCTTTACATTAACCTTTTTCAGCCCAACCTTTTTGAAGCTCAAACAAGATGAAACGTTAATTGTCTGTAGATATAGTCACCTGTTGTCTTCCACCAATAAACAGTCAATGTGTAAAACTGTAATGTTTTAGAAGTTCAGTTAACCCATGTTGTTAACTTTTGTTGCCTTGTTTGTCTTTTGGCCAAGTGCATGTGTGAAGCTGCAGGCACTGTGGCTCTGTATAATATTGGCTGGGCCTGATTTCAGGTGCTTTGCATCAATGACACAGTGTGTCCTTGTTTGCTATTGCTATTGCTGCACAGCACCCGCTGCTTTCTGGATCTCATTCTCAGCATGCTAATGCCACACTGACACCAATGCCTGCACTTCAACAAAGTAGAAATTTGAATGTATTTTGTTTGCATCAAATAGTCACACTTTGTTTTTTTACCGCCACTGCAATGCACCTACTGCTTCAGTAGTACTTGTTCCACGAATGTGGCTGCCATGTATTCCTGCATCTCAGAAATGCAGAGAGGTGAACTTAGTGAACTTAGTTCCTTCTGTGGAAACCACCATGAATTCAGGAGTTAATCACCAAACATCTGGGAAGACACCCAGATAAAAAACAGATTTAAGGAGCTCACACACATTTGATTTAACAAGTATACAATGAAGTCCCTTATAAAGACATCAGTTTGTGTTTTTCTTCCTTTGAAAATGTAGTTCACATGATCTTGTAATCAGGGCATATATTGATCAATTTGAATAATTTACCTTCCTGTTCAATTAAAAAAAGATTTTCAGTACTTCTCAAAGCCAGATGGTCTCAGATTAGACAGATTTACCTTTATATCTTCGTCTATCTTCTGTTTTACTTTATTGACAAATATTACTAAAGGAATCATACACAACTAAAAGTATTTTCATCACTTCATAAGTTGTTTTTATTTTGTCATAAATGAAAGCCTTTGCAAAACTTGTGCACAATAAACCTCCCTCAATACTCCAGTACCTAACAGCATGTAAGAAACACCATTATCCAAAAGCACTGCATAGTCTACGCTATGTACCATATAGAATAGCAAATACAAGTATGTGTTGTATGCTATTAATGCATGCATAAGAATCTTAATCTAAGGATTTACAATCTCCGACATGGAAGTGAATCCTTGATTAGTCTGCAAATTATATTGTGATAAATTGATAAATTGATTAATAGATTCATTGTTTCTGGCTATAAAATGTCAGAACAGAAAATGTAGATTATAAATTCCCAGTTCCCAATGTGACAACTTAAAATTGTATGTTCTATCTAACCAACATTCAAAGATATTAAGTTTAGAGCTGAAACGATTACTCGAATGATCAATCAATGTGTCATAGTTAACAGAATATCTTTGGGTTTTGGTTTGAAGATGTCACCTTGGGTTCTGGGAAATTGTAGATTTTTTCAATATTTTCTGCCATTTTAGGTTCAGACAACAATTAATTGAGAATATTATTGGCAGATTAATCTATAATGTAAATAATCCTAATTCATCTTGATTTCATATATGACAAAGAAAACCATCAAATACACATATTAGAGAAGCTGGAACCAACTAATGTTTGGTATATTTGCTTGAAAAATGACTGAAATGATTATGAAATAGTTAATGAAAATAGTTAATTGACTAATGATTAAACCTGTAATAAAAATTAAACAATTCACCTTCACTTAACAGCAAAGAAACATACACATACAACACATTGCCTTTAAATAATGATCGCCTTTACTGAACACAACAGCAGTTTAGCTCCCATGGGTCAAAAGTATAAGAGGGATGATGGCAAAAGATTCAGTGACAAGAACAGGAGCACAGTCTAATATGACTAATAAATCAATTCTGCTTCTCGTGGAGAGCAGAGCCAAGTGAGCAGTCTTGTGATGGGCACCTGAGGGATGTGATGTCATCACTCAATATCCAAGTCTGATGATGAACAGGGAGTTTTTCTCAGTGCCTCCTCTTGTCGATTATCAAACGGGCTCACCTTGTCTTTTTCTGTGACGCAAGATCGATACCAAAACAGCATGTGCATTTTGCAATAACCCTGCTCTTATTCAAATCAATGTGCCACATAAGGGGTTTGGACTTAATTTCTGCATTAGCACCATGACAACCCTCAGCCTCCAGAGAGGTACATTGCCGCAATGACAAGGTTTTTCATGTAACCCTCTCCATTTGTATAAGTAATGTAGCATTGCGTGGCAGTACACATAATGACTTGTGCTTTTCTTCAGCACTGCTCTTACTGCACAGAGAGAGTCTGATGGAAAATCTCAGAGCAGGCGAAGAGAGCAAAATCAATAATCTATTCTATTTAATGGGTTGGAGTGTCACAGTAACGAGATAGGAGTGGATGAGTCGAATCGTCCGTTGCCAAATCTTAACAGAAGGTTGCACACAGAGGCTCTCTCTTTCTCTTCCCATCTTTCTGCCTTCCTGTCATGTGCAGAGGTACACATATGTACACCCTCTCTCTCTCTCTCTTTCTCTCCCTCTCCCTCCCTCTCTCTGTCTCTCTGTCTCTTTCAGAGTTTTGAGATACAGTATTAACTTTTACTCATGCCACAGAAGCACCATTATAATATCTATAAGACTGTCAGCTTTTGTTTACCTCCTCGGTATCACTGAGTTTGAACAGCAAAACACTGGCTGTTCTACTTTGCACTGACTTGTATTGTCAAACGCATGCATAGGAAATGATTTGAAAGACTTTTGATGCCTGTTTTCCCCACGCTGTGCTCTCCTCTACACATCGACGTTTCAGTATCGACTTCTAAATTAATCTCTGTGATTAAGCTATACAGGAAGGTGACTGTTTCATTCCTTGTATTACAAACAGAAGATTCAGCTGTAGTGGTTCTCCGTCACTCTGACTTGGCAGGCAATATTGGCAGCACAATGATTTCATACTTGGCTGATAGAAATTGGAAATCATCTTCTGAAACAACGGTATTGTCGGCTGCCTTTTCTGAATGCAGTCCGCTGTTGAGCAGCGTGATATGAGTTTCAAACACCTTCTCCTCCCACACAAAGCCATTTGGTACTACTTGTTGACGTCTTGACCTTTAGTAGATATTTCAGTCTTGTAACATGTGAATTACAGTATGTTTCATGGGGCCACTGCTGGATGATATGAAGTCTCATTATTAACTACTCGATAATTACCAAGAATTTTATTCAGCATTTTGCCTTTTTAACACAAAAAGCACTTTAAACTCGGTTTACTTATTGGTATCACTACAATAGAATTGCAAAGTTTTAGAAAGTTATAAGTTGGTACCAAGGAACATATCCAGAATTAACTGCTATTTCATAAGTTGCTACCAAGTAGTCCCTGAATAACTCTCAAACACTGCAAGTAGAACGTTACTTGAGAACAAACTTCTACATGAACTAATGTCTAATGTGTCTTTTAATACATGTTAAGGGAAGTATTGGTTGTTTCTTCTGATGATAATAAAAACAATGCTTACTATGATGAAGGATAGTATTCACTTCAGTCCTTACCGTGAACCTGTTTTTCAAAGATTTTGTGAATTAATATTTTAACTAATTAATAATAATAATAATAATAATAATAATAATAATAATAATGGCTTGCACTTATAAAGCGCCTTTTAGGAAACCCAAGGATGCTTTACACAAGAGGGGCAGACAACATAAAAGTGATGACAACATAAAGTGAAGATAGCAATGATTACCAGGGTTTTTAGAAGTTGTTTGTCCAGAGTTGGAAAATTGCATATTGCTGCCGGGAGAGAGTTCCAGAGGGTGGGGGCTGCCACACTAAAAGCTCTATCTCCAAAAGTCTGCTGGTTGATGTTGGGGATGGTGAGCATGCCTGTGTCCAATGACCGTAGATTCTGGAAAGGGGTATAGGGGTGGACGAGGTCAAATAGGTAGAGTATAGGTAGAAGAAGAATTTTGTATGAGATCCGGGACTTGACCAGGACTCAGTGAAGGTGAAGGTGAATGACGGTGGGGGTCTGTCCAGGGCTTTGCCAGGGACACCGGACAGGAGTCCATTGCAATAATCCAGACGGGAGGTGATAAAGGCATGGATGAGAGAGATGGCTTGAATCTGGAAATGTTTTATCGGTGGGAGAAAGCAGATTTGGTGATGAATTTGATGTGTGAGTGGAATAAGAGAGTGGAGTTGAAGGTGACACCCAGGTTGCGGACTTCAGGGGATAGGCTGATGGAGCAGCTGTCCACTTTAGGGAGAAGATCTCCAACCTTCTTGAGAAGCTTAGAAGCCACAACCATGAATTCTGTTTTGTTGCTGTTTAGCTTGAGTAGGTTGGATGACATCCAGTTTTTTATGATGTGCAGGCAGTTGACGAGGGACTGCAGGGGGAGCTGAGTGGATGGTGTTGTGCTGAGATTCAGCATAGCAGTGGAAACTTGATGATGATCTGGCCAAGGGGGAGCATGTAGATGGTAAAGAGGAGAAGTCCAAGCACAGACCCTTGGGGCACACCTTGGTTGACTGGCTCCACGGTAGACTGGAGTCTCCAATGGTGTCAAACTGTTTCCTGTTGGAGAGGTATGACTGGAACTGGGAGAGAGTTGCACCGGTGAGGCTTAGGAATTCGGATAAGTGGTTGAGAAGGATGGTGTGGGACATTGTGTCGAAGGCTTTTATACTATATACCAATATTTTAGTTAACTCTCATTTTAAGGGCAGCAGGGGAAGTAAAATGTTTAAGCTGAACCACCAGTGCATAATGCCTTCTTTTTTCCCCTTAAGTAAAGTGTTATCCTACCAGATAGCAATTCTGACTCTTTGAGGCTTATACTTATTGTTATTATTGACAATGTAATTTTGCTTTCTGGTGGACTAACTATGTAATTAGGGGGATTGTTTCTATTTTACCACAAACATACTGCTGAAATTTCTGTACTGCAATTTGTTGTTGCTTATTAACCAGCACATGTGCTAATACCAATATATCAATGATAAGATGTAACTGGCCAGATGATTTAAAGGTGGGCCTCTACATCCTTCTGTAATCAGTTGGCAAATAGGACCTAAGTTTTAGTGAAAACCTGACTGAAAACCATTAGTTCATGAATGTCACAAGCCAGAGACAGCAGACTCTTCAAATAAATCTTCATATTCAGACCACATTTACATTAAGATTGACATCCATATTTCACTCGAGCCTACTTTGTCCCCCAGACAGTACCTGTAGAAGTGGGGGAAGAGATGGGAGAGGTTTGCACAGAATTATATGAAAGAGGGAGGATTGATGGATGTGCAGAAGGATGGGTAAACGGGTGGATGAAGAAGAAAGAGGCAAAGATGATGGAGAGGGAAGGGAGGGTGGTTTGAGACAGCTGAGACAAAAAGAAGCTAGGCCTTGCAAGACATGACAGGTGTCATAGTGAACAGACTATAACATAATAATTCAAAACAAGAACATCCAGTATCTTAATAATTCAAAACCCTGTGTGTGAACACATTCACACAATGCCAAACCCGAAGTGCTTCAATCTCCCTGTTGTGATCACCCCACCCCCTTTAAAAGAAAAACATAGACATTAAATATAATAAGCTTTAGTGCATTTGTCTTAAATGGAGTCTATCAAGTTTTATAGACTAACACTGGCTTCAGATGTAGTGTGATGCAACAAATCCCCAGGCTTGAAATCATGCAACTTCAAAGTTCAGCTACATCACAGAAGCCAATACTTTGATTTTAAAGTGATACAGTGCTCCACCCAAGAAATAAATACTGGTAGTTTCCTCCTGCAGAGAGCTGCTGTTAAAGGCGGAAGGTATCAACACATCCCTGGAAACATCTCAAAACCCTCCTGCAGTGTAATTCACTTTTCTACTGTGCTGAAATAAATCTGGGATAATAACATTGCATGGTTCCGTTTTGGGGTCACGGTTTAGTGTGTGTGATACATTAGAGAAAACAAAAGAACGGCAGAAGATGAGATTATTTCAATTTATTTAGATACATGTAAACATTATTAAAATTATGTGTGATGTAAAATTAAACCACTCAAACGTTGGCATACATCAACAAGTCACAATCGTTATTACAAACTGCTATTACAAGACTTCAACATGATGACAAAAATGTCCACGAAATTATGAGGTACTTAACAAAATAAACCGAGTTAAAGAATCAAACTGGCAAATAGTCAGTTCTCTGTCAACTAATACATAAAAAAAACTACTTTTGGAAACACACACAGACCAAACCACTTTCTGCTCTGCTGTAGTGGCAGTGGATAGTACAATTTGGTGAGAATCTGTGCTGATTGGCAGCTTCTATTTATTTGGACTTCTATAACTTGCCATCATGAGGTCTCTGGGCTCTCGTCCGTGGAGTGTTCAGGACGAGGAGGTAGAGCAGCTCCAAGGGCACCTTGGCTCAGTGCCACACTTCTTAACTTCTGAAACTGCACAGGCGAGTGCACATGCCCACACGCACACACAAGTCATGACCCACACTTCACTTATGGCTTGGGTCTCTCCTAATGAATATTATTTTAACAGAAAGTTTAAGAAGCAAGTATATCTACGCCCGAGGAAAATAGAATATTGATGTGTGCAATGTAATGATGACATATGTTAACCTTTGCTTCATTTTGGGCAGTGTAGCAGTGCAGCTCCATGAAATTAAACCCTGCACTTGCTTCTTAATGTAACCTGTTGGTTCTCGGGTTTCTAACATTGTTTACTGGTAGAGGGAAATTGATTTCCTATTAATGCTCAGAAGTAAAATGCATAATTCTGAAATGAATCCACAGCCTTTAAATCTAAAATCCAAATCTAGCTACATCACAGTGCTCTTGACACTGATTTAACCAAGTAGCACTCATTACAATATGACTTACATTCCCTTCTGAACTAAAAGGAAAATAACCTTGCATTGATATTTAAGAACTATTGCTTCATTACTCTACTGACACTCCAATCTATTGTGACTTAAATTGTGAGCCTGAGCCCATTTCCAGAGTCAGTCTGTTGTTGTTAAGATTAGTCCAAAACAGAGTCAGTAATAGGATATTAGTGTTGGTGTTGCAGCATGCCCTATTTAACTTTTGGAGGGGAAAGGGAGTGACATGACTTGAAGCCTATCTGTCAGGCTGTCAAAGGGCAGAGGGCAGAGCAGCTGCAGACACCTCCAGCTGTCTGGAAGCATGGAGCGGCCAAAGGCTGAGGACACAAATGCTCGGCACAGTACAGAGGAAATCAACACATTTCATCAGAAAGAACGCAGCAGCTGAATGGCCTGTGATATAAAAGCTGTTACTGAGTCATCAGTGATTTTCAAGAACTGGTGGCAGTGTTGTACACTGATTGCATGCATTCACTATTTACATCTCATTTCCTGTTCTTTATTTCCTACAAAAATTCATATTTCCAAGATTTTGATAGCAAGACAAGAGAGTTTTTTTTGTAAAGTTAGATTTATATGCTAACTGCACCTATCAAAGTCTGCAGGAGAGAGCATTCCATCCTGTGATTGAGATTACTACAAGTAGTATTACTATGTTTTCTAACCCTCTCATGAAATGTTTAAGAGAAGATAAATTGTGCATTTACTCTAATCCTGGGTTATTTAGTCTAAGAAATGCACAAAAAGTGAAAAATGCCCATCAAGAGCCCATGGTGACATTTTAAGGGGATGTCTTCTTTTTGTCAGTGCAACAGCCCATTCCCCAAAGATATTCTGTTCTAAATGATGCAAAGCACAGAACGGAGACATTTCTCCATTTGAGAAGGCTGAACAAGAACATTTTTGTTAGTTGTCGATTAATTGTGTGTTGATTTAGTTGCTGATGTAATGTAGATTTATATGCTACCCTAAATATTCTATTAGGGGTAATATATCTACCAGCCAATGAAAATAGAAATAACAAATACCAGCCACCCCACCCAGAAAAACTCATCAGAAAAGAAGGCATCCTGCTAATTTGGACCAATGCAAGGAGTATGAAAAATATATAAATAATATCTAAATATCATCCTCAAAGAATGCTGCATCAAAGACTGTGTATCTTTCAGTCACAAGGAAGGGACTGATTGAAATAGTCCTTTCTGTGTTGGTAGAAAGAATTTCTTCTGAGGAAAATTGAAGGGAGGAAGCCATAAAAGCACATCCACCACCATCACTCCCTGATCTTTTGTCTTGTGTTCAACTTCACACAAAACTAACTGGGCAGCAATGAGGGGCATCCTCACTCTAGTATGACACTTTATTCAATTAAAATGGTCAAATATTTTTAACTAGTTTAACTACTTTCATGCAGATTTTGAGGAAAGCTATAATTAAATATGCGTTCACATTCTTTATTAAAGAATTTGTTAAGTTTTAATAATTTGTCTTAGATGCATTTAACATCAGAGCAGAACACAATGTGAAAACACAGCTGCAGATGTTTTCAAATTATAACAGAGTAGTAATAAACTCTTTTCAGTTTTTAGCCTCTTTAATGGCCTTTCTGTATGAGAAGATGTTATTAAAGATACTTTATATGGCAGCTTATATGGACTCCATTCACTGATGAGGACTGTAAAATGTAGATTATGTATCTGGTATTTCCAGAAACTTTCAAAATCATTATCTAAAATAAACTGCTGTAGATTTGAGCAAACATTTTCCCCACATCATGAGTCTATACTGATTGACCCACCAGCAAGTCACAGGGGTGAAGCAATTATTGGAAGTACTTAATTGTTATAAGTAAAACAGAATAGAGAAATTGAAGCAGTGTTTCTGCTGATAGCAAGCCATAATGACAAAATCTTGAAACAAATACATTCAGAAGAGAAAATGAAACATCCATCTGATCCATCCATATGATTTCCTCAATTCCTATATTGTTGTTGTTGTTGCGCAATGTGTTTGTTACTCCAACTGCAGACCCCATTTCCTGCTCCCACCCCCAACACATCCAGTCAGTTCATCTTGCAAGTTAAAGGTAAGATTTTTAAGAATAGCTAGACTATATGCCTATGTTCATAATATCTAGATCAATAAAATGATGTAGCCTAAATTAACGTACGGTGTAGTTAGGCTGTGGGTGTGCTAACCTAAGTTGTTAGGTGTGCTAACCTGACTGGCAGATTGGTGCGGTGTCAGCAGTAATGTGGGCGTTGTACCGGACCATTGTGGTGAGCTGGAAGACAAAGCTCTCAGTTTACCAGTCTATCTACATTAAAACTCTCAACTGGGCATCAGATAAGGAAACGTCCTGGGCGGCTACCATTGGAGGTTTTCTGGGCACATCCAACAGGTACAAGACTCCAGGGTAGACCCAGAACAGGAGAGATTATGTATCTCATCTGGCTTGGTAACGCCTCTGCATCCCCCAGGAGGAGCAGGAAAACGTTAGGAGAGGGACGTCTGGACTACCTTGCTTAGCCTGCTGCCACAGTGGCTCAGCCCCAGATAAGTGGCAGATAATGGATGGATGGATGGATTGCTGTGACTGAAATTTTATAACACTCTTTGTCCCTCGGCCTACCCTCATTATTCTTTTGTCTGCTTACAGGTGAAGACAGACCTGAGGAACAGACTCCAATGAGAGCACCTAGCAGCCTGCATGCGGCTGTCTATTAATGGACTTCCTTTAAAGGAATTCCCAAATGAAAGGGCCATGGATATCTTCAATGAAAAACTCAGAAGTGTAAAATGCGTCAACAAATCCTGCAAGCTTTGTCATTAAACAATAAAAATAAATAAGAACATATATGTATAACAACACTTTTTTTCCAGTACTATATTCCTTTAAAAATCTTGAAAAATTACTTTTTAAACTGTATTTAATACGAGCCCCCCACCCACATTGCCCCCACAAAGAAAACATTGTTAAGGTGGTCTGTGATATATGATTATCAATAACAGAGATATTACAGGTGTTTACATAACCATTTACCTTGATTGAAAATATAGTGGAATAGTACTATAAAATAGTAGACAGAATGTATAACAATGTTGCCTGGGAGAAACTGTAAGGAGAACTCTGCGTAACAGAGGTGTTCCATTACATTTTAAAGTAACATTTGGTAGATAGTACGTAGATAAATGCTGTAATTAGTTTGAATATTTAAAAACACCAATAGCAATCTGAATAATTTAGATGTACAATAGTTTTTATAGTGTTGTTATTACACTCTTTAAAGTATGTATTTTTGTTTATTCAGTTGCCCATCTGCCTGTGTATGTAATGTAAAATTTTACAGAAGAATTATAGTACTGGGCCATTTTGGGGTTAGTCATAAGCCCCCAGCTGAGCACTGCAGTGGTGGGGTTTTCCCCAGAGAATGAGAGGGTCGCCTGTACGCTACATCATTTTGTAGGGAGGAAGGCTGTGGCTGTTGTTTGTGCCTATTGGCTTAACAGCACTTTGGAGCATCCTGTCTCCTCAGACTCTCTTGGTGAGGTTGTGGAAAAGGCAGTGCCTGAGGACTTGAGGACTGGATGCTGGGGTACTCAAGACATGTCTTGGACAATCAGGTAAAGAGGGAGCCGAGCTGTTAACTGATCTTGACCTTGTGGCAACTAGGATCATGTAGTGGGGGAAACTGCCGGAAAGAACCCAAAAATCCAGTGAGTCTCTGAAAGACTCCAGCCTGGGGCACACTGCATGGAATTTGAGTCGGCTATGTTCATTTGAGAGACCAGAAGTGCAACAGATTCTGTGGTCTTAGGGCCAAAAGTACAGTGTGGGAGGGTGTAGAAGGGATCAGTCGGTCTCAAAGGGTTTCTGTCAAACAACAAAGCCTTGCCCGTAATGTTTTCATCAGAGAAAGAGAAATTACGTTGGGCAGTGGAAAAAACATTTCCTAAGCTCCTGAGCATGAGCAACACACCTTCTGTAAAAGAGACAGAATCAGAAGGCTCGGAGGAGGCCTTGCCCATGTGTCAGGCAAAGGTCACAAGTAATCAGAAAGCTCTAGGAGGATGTTGGGATATGTCAGGGATCGTGGCACTGGTTCTGTTTGTGATGTTCATGGGCAGAGTCTCTAGGTGCGGTGTCCTGTTGGTGACCTCAGGATTGTATCTTTGCTTACTGCTCATTAGCAGAACGCCTGCCCACGTCAGTATCCAGCTGCACTTATTGAGTCTTAAGCCATGACACTTGGTGAATTGCCTTCAGGTAGGGTAAGGTAGGTAAGGTAGGTAAGCTGCTCCAAGTTAAGGAGTAGCTTGGGGTCAGCTTGTATTGGTGTCTTCAGTGATACAGGCTTTGTACCTGATTAGTAAAGAGGGTGATCATTGTGATAGTGGAGCTTTTGATTTGCCAGTTGATCTACAAGCTTGGAAAGCTCTCGGTAGAGACCAAAAGATTGACATTACAAACTGCCAAAATATGTTTCCTTTGCAATGTGTTCAATCTCACCCTTTAGGATGTAGAAGTGTACATCCAGAATGAACTACTGCTTGTTTACTTCTTCATTAAAAAAAGTCAGTTAAGGTGTTTCAGACATCTGATTGGAAGGCCTTCTGGTCACAATCTTGTGGAGTGGCCAGTCCAAGTGGGAGGAGATCCTAGGGCAGACCCACAACAAGCTGGTGGAATTACATATCCCACCTGGCCTGGAAAAGCATTGGTATCCCCCAGGAAGAGCTGGAGATCATCTTGGCTGCCTGCTGCTACTGTGATTTGACCTAGATAAATGGAGGAAAATGGATGGCAATTAAAGAGTGTGTTATAAAGCATTTGTTAATTGTTTATACACCTTTTCTATACAAATCTTTAACAGGTCATTTAAAAAAATGTGTTAAATATGTAAAAAATGCACACATTACATAAACAACTACAACAAGTAAATTATAATGTGTTATCAAGTGTTGTTGGGCTGTTATTTACACGTCCTCAGAAGAGATACAGTTGTTTTTAAATGAAAAAAAAAGAACTTGCTTTTAGATTTCTAAGTCTTTATATGTGTTTGCAACTACATTATAAGGTTATATATATAGATTCTAAAATATAATGTTACCAATTGTACTCATACATGTGCAGGTCTAGATTGTTTCTAGCATCTGTGATGGAGCATCTGCTGCTTACCAAGGACACAATTAGTGGTCTATCAATCAACTCTCTCTCTTGTAACTAACTCAGATCATGTTCTGCCAAAAAGCATGGGCATTAACAAGCAACTGTTGGCCATGTCGTGGGCCAAGCTGTGCTTTGGCTTTACAGTGAGGACATTTTAATGTTGAGAAATTATATTCATGTTTTTTGTCTGAAATAGTCTATTAGGACACACAACCAAATGAAATATGTTGCCTACAATCTGTTTTGCTAAAGAGGGATACTACTAAATGCCAGCATTCATGATAGTATTGTGCTCTGCTGGTGAACATCCTACACCACCTTCTGCTGGATGGATTCAAATAGATGGAAAACTGATTTGTGACATGATGACAGTTATGTTAACAAGTAGTGATTTTTTTAGATGTTCAGAGCATTGCTCCTAGTTAATAACTCACAGCACCTCTATTAGGCATACTACAAATCTGGACAAACACTGTGAACCTCAAAATGTCAGAGCTGCAATCGGTGGTGTTACCTGAAGTCGTAAATCAATATCACAATTTCGGTTCCCTGTGTTCTTGATTTAGGACAAAGTTGACCACAAATACTAATTCAACAGTCCTAAGCCATGGAAATAAACATTTTTTTTTCTTATCTGCTTCTCCTTTCAGGAGGTGGCTCAAGTACAAATAAACAAAATACCATGCATGGAAGGCAGTAGAACAGCATGGACAGGTCACCAGTTCATAACAGTACTTTAGTCTCCAATCTACCTGACCTGCACATTTGGGATTTTTGAAAGACCTAATAAACAACAAATAAATTCCATCAGATAGATTCCGGTCAGCACTGTAAGTTTAGATTTTGATCGTGAGCCATCCATATGATTGATTTATACTCTGACTTACACTCTAGTTATTGTATGACTTTAGTATGTGTAGAGAAAAATCCTATTTTAGGTGTAGTAGAGTAGTTAAGAACTCAGACATATAAAATAAGACAGAGGGCAGTCAGAGCATATGGTAAACCATTGGTAGCCTTTACCCTAGACTACCTCTAATGTTTGTATGTTGCTGTGAACTGTGCTTGCTGCTGAGAGCTCCCAGTGGTGACAAAGTGAGGTCACATCCTTCTGTCGATCACTTCCTTTAGCCTGGAATGCGACACTCCTTCACTATCACCATCAGGCAATCAGACACACCCCTAATGAGCTCTCCAACCAATTATGATCCTAGTGGAGACTAGTGGAGACCCTTATTTTCACTTGCTAGCATGTACATACAATAAAAAGCTGTGCAGCATATTCTTGCTTGAATGCATAAAGTTGCTCTGGGGACAGAAAGATGGATTCGCTATGACTGGGCATTATTCCTCTGGTGCATCCCCTTCAAATAAGAACGTCCCTCACTGCAACTCTCCCTACTGGGACAATCTGCAGCGTGACGAAGTGCAATTATGTGCCGCATAATAGCCAGTTCTAACCCTAACCCTGTTTAAGACACGAAGGGCAAAGTAAAACCCTGCGGGACACGCTGCGACTGTGGAGAATTGGGAAGGAGAGTATGTGTGACACATTGACTGAAAAAGCCACCGACAATAGACTAATAATGGAAGGTCACGCTTCTGCCTGACATCACCAAGAAGAGGCAGCTGATTCAGGATTTCTGGCTCCGCTTGTGATGAGATGCACACAGGCATTAGGTGGTGCTACGACTGTCTCACAGTTACACTTCAGCATAAGTACTCTGCACAGGTTTAAGGTTGACAAAACAGACGTCTTTTTTTGAGATCCATATCATATTACAGTAAAGCAGTGGCTCTCAGATCTGTAAAAAAAAAAAAAAAAAAGAAGACATAATTTTGTTTTTATTAGGTTTTGTCCTTGGGATAGGGGTTCCCAATGCCATATGCTTTGAAATGTCCCCTAGGACCCAAATATTGTCAGAGGACAGCATCAGACATTATTTATTTCTTTTAGACGAGACAATGCAAAATATGTTGACAATATAGCAAACCTTCCCATTGCTGCTTTCAAATGAAAAGTCTGTATCTCAACTTTCTCAGGAAAGAAAAATAAATCATCAGTTTTATCCATAGTGACAAATAATTTTTTTATAATCAAATGGGTTTTTACATTTTTTTTGCCCAACGTGTTCTTAATCCATAAATGCAATCCTCCAATTTATGTTTAAATAATAAAATCCCCCAACATAGAGATGCATGGTTTGTCATGTTACCTCCACTCCTTCCCTTCATTTTTTCCACCCTGCTTTTATATCTTTCTTTTACACCGCTGCAAATTATTTCCATCACTTTTACTTAAGTGACATTTACAAATGAGGGTAAAATCAGGAAGGCAGTGGATCTCAAATTGGAAAAGGCATTGAACTGAAGATAATGCCACAGGCTCCATAATATCAAACCAAATGATATGAAATGTCAAATCATTTGAAATTGTTGCAGAGCTGAATTTTATGCTCCCACCCTCATCAGTGCAGCATTTTTAGTAACCCTCTATTTAGGCTTATGAGTTAAACCCTGATTAGATTATTGTTATGAAGACTAGAGCTGAACATCACGTTCAGCTAAATATACATTTTTTTACTAATTTATAAAATAAAAGGTCTAATTAGAATAAATACAAATAAAAGGCCAGTTTGTGCAATGCTTCATTTAAGGAGTAATAGAACAATTTGGAGTACTTAGTTGAATGCTCTTTACTGCACATTTACATGATTATCTCTGTGCCTCTTGGCCAAAAACAAACAAAATCTATGTGGTGCAGAGGGGAAAGACATGGTTTTATTTCACCTACTTACTGCATGCTGGTATAATTTACATGCAGCTCATACACTAGATGTTGAGATATTTCTTCACAACAGCTGCTGGATGCACGATCCTTCTCCAGTGACATCCAATCTGAAACAATGTTTTCCCAATGAATGGCCAATTTCTCAATTACCGTTACCCTTGTTTCAATGATGATGGTGGTTTTTTCAGCTCTTTTTTCTCCCGACTGAGGCCCCTCAGTTGCTGGTATTCATGGCCTGCTTTTTCAGGGGCTGGAAATGCAGTTAATTTAGGTTGATTTGTGCAAAAGAGAAAAGAATGAAAGGCCTGGGTCATTGTTTAATGCAAGCAGTCATTACACTGGCTCTAATGAGATCAAACTGATGAAGGCCATCAAGAGTAACATAAAGCCTTATCAGTCACAGATTAATAGAGTCTGTTTGAGCATTTAGGATGTTTGAATGAAATGAAATTCAGTCATCCGAAGTACGGGTCACAGGAAGTAGGCTGTGGGTATGAGCCTGCCATTGGCCGACTATTTCAGTCAGCAGCCTCCTTCCCTTCCGCTATCTGTGTGTGAACATTTTCAAAGTCTCCGTTGCTACGTAATACAACAATAGCAACCTCCGAGCTAGCAACCTACACGCTGACACTATTTTGCAAGGGCACTGTCGCTGCATCCTGGTATTAGCGCCACCTGAGACGATTGTGATTGGTTTATAGATATACAAACAAGCCAGGGTATAAAAGAACAATAATGGGTTCAGCCAGACCTTTCTCCAGCGCTGGCACAGCACAAAAACGAAGCGTGGCCTGGTTATGCGAGACTAAGTCACCCGTATTTCTTTCACCAACCTTGAGGTCAGTCTTTTGACCTTCAAAATCATGTTACCACAGTTGTGGAATAATGATCCATATTCAATAAAGATTTTGAACACAGGGTTGTAAACATTGTACAGACGGGTGTTAAATCTAATTAACGCTTTGACCCCACAGCCTTTAATGTGTGACGTGGGATGAACATAAGATCCCATCCTGCTCATGTATTCTTCACCTCCCTCCTGAACCCATGCCCCTTCTTCCATTTACGGTCCAGCGACTCCCATTTTCTCATGGGATTATCGATAGGGAGCCTCCATTAGTTCTAATCCATCTCTTTATCATTCAAGAAACAGTGTTGATCCTATAATTATCTTCCAGTCAGATCTGTTTGAAAGATTTGTCTCAAAAACAGTACCCACGGAACATACCACGTCTTTAAAAAAGCTACAATCTAATACAGTGCATTTTAGATCGACCATTCTTCTGTAGTGCAATATCCCTATCTTTTCAGAGACATGTATTTTATGTTTCTTGGAGTCACTCCATGTCTTCATGACCAGATGTGCAACACCCACAGCTCTTGAGGAGCCTCTGTTGTGTGATGAGAAGAGAGGTGAAGGCAGCTCATGTTTATGGCATGGCAGTGATGTACTTATATGTGACCCCGAGGCAAATGAGCAGATGCTTCATTACCCTCGCTGTGCATTACCAGGATTATAACAACACATGGATATGGAAACAAAGACTCACAGATGCCATAAGGGAGGAGAGATACTTAATGAACATGGATGTTGTGGCAAGACTCAGAGAAAAATGTGCATGTGTAGATAGGTGGATAGATGTATGGATAGATTAATAGATAAATAAAACGCACGGGGAAAAAATGGTAACACCTCTCAGCATACAGTAATGCAATACAATTCATCAGCACCACAAACTACTGCATCCAAAATTTCCATTAGGTTGAATCAACGCCTCTTTGTAACAGTTTCAACAAAAGCTGCATTTATCCTTCATGAAAGCAGAATTTATTGGAGGGCCAGTGTATTAGAATGCATTAGTTATATATAGGTGGACCTAATAAACTGGAAAATGAGTGAATATACACAGCCAGACAAAACAATATTGGACAATACTGCAAACCCCTGGTGACGTTTCTTGACAATCCTTTTACTTCCAGTGATTTCTGAACATTTTCTGAAAATCACATTGCAGCTACTGTATGGTTAAAGTTAGGGAAATATCATGGTTATGGCAATAATAAACTATGGTTAGGGTAAGGGCATTGATAAGTAAGTAAAACACTTAGTTAACGTGAGGGAAAATCTGTGGTTACAGGTTAATAAAAAGGCCACAAACTGTCTCCTGTACAACAGTTCGACTCGCTTCACTCCCATCCACCAACCTGATCGTTATACCCGTCCTTACTGTCGCACTACATAAGTGGCAAACTACTTCCTGTGCTGGCACTGAACATCTGCATTGGGAATAAATCAAAATGTGCAAAATCGTCCAATGTGGTCGTAATTCCTAGGGATAATCGAGTAATACACGTGTAGACCGAACTAAAGAACATATTTTTAGTATATTGTTTAGTAGCTGAAAGGAAAATCAATGTTTCATAGTGGAGTACAAAAGTGACCTCATCTTATTTTCTTTTACATTAGAGCGCTTCTTCCGGCTTCAATCTGCCGGTTGACCTTGATGTAGAGTCAATATATTAATATTTGATATGTCAAAATTCTCTGTGTAAAAGCACAACAGGCCATCACTTGTACTTCAGGGTTTTATGTTGACTGTTTAAAATGCAACTATCCAATAGTATCATTAGCTTGTCAAACACTTGACTGGATGGAATGTCAATTCAATGTAGTATCTTTAGTTTAGCCTATGTGGATTACATGTCACTTTTAATTTGTTGATTTTCTTAGACTTAAACTGAAAGTCATACAGCTGTATGCCAAATACCAATGAGAGCCCCATGTGGATCACCAAAGCAGGTCATTTGACTGGTGAGTGGAATGGGTGATGATCAGTGGGTGGAGTTTTTTAGGTTGAAGTAAAAAAAAATATTGTTGTTGTTTTTTTAGTTTGAGTTCATTGCATAACCAATGCAATCAGCAATATTATATGTGATCTCTTAATCAATAAAACACCAGCGTGATAGATGCAATGCAGATGAAATCAACTATGAGTGAATAGGGGATCATGTATCTTTACTGTTGATAATAAAACTAAAAAGCAACTGGTAGACCACTGTGGAGAATATGTTTCTTGCCTACTAACAAATTCTTTACTACAAATCCTAACATAGCATGCACATAAAATGTACTCCATATGCTTACTATATTCAACCTTTATTTCAATGGCTGGTGCGATGAATTTAAGTTCATTCTTCCTAGCTTTTCTCCTCTGTCAGTTAGCACTAAGCCCAGGGCACATACAGAGAAACATGCGGCCAATAGACCTTGTCTTTATTTTATGTTTTTATTCAGCTCAGCGATTTCATCTCACTAACTTTATTAGTGAGATAGTTCCTAGTAGTCCCTAAACATTTGCTCTCTGAACCCAAAGCCCGAAGAGATCTCAATCCCAAAGGAATAGAGAGGGACCCCAGAGAAACTAGAGGGCAGACTACCAAAATCAAAAGCACTTTTAAATACAGAGACTGGAAATAAGGCCTTAAAGGGCATTTTTATAAGACTGTGAGGAGGCTGTGATGAATGGGATGCGCTGAAAACATTTTCACAGGGGAACACTATTAATGGTGGAGCACATGACACCGAGAAGCACAAACAAATGCAGGATGTGTTGTGGAGGTAGATTTGTGTTGAAGGTTTTTTTTTTCTGCTTTTGAAGGTGCAGTGTCAGCTCACTTCTTCAGATTTTTGCTTACAGAGCCAGAAAGACTGGGTCACCTGGTAGGTCACAGCAAGGAACAGATTCCCGCAGTTGCATGGCGACTGCTTTCAATGTCAGGCTTTTGGAAACTCAACCCTGTCTATCCCTGTAAACAAGACTCTCCAGTGATGACCTGAAGGATAAAAAAAAGTAAATCATTTCATGTTACCAGAGGGACTATAAATTGAAACAACATTGTGATGTCTAAACCACAGAGGATGTCTGTACACAGAGTACTGCACACTTGATCTAAGGGGTGAGTTGGTTCAATGCAATAAAACATGAAGGCAA
Organism: Nannoperca australis; assembly: GCA_036023655.1. Lineage (NCBI taxonomy): Eukaryota > Metazoa > Chordata > Actinopteri > Centrarchiformes > Percichthyidae > Nannoperca > Nannoperca australis. Next base: position 4,441 of record JAVQJD010008628.1, on the reverse strand, counting down.
ACATTTTTATTGCACATCCTACTGTACATACATAGTGCTAATTTGAACATATTAGAGCTGCTTTGGGCGACTATATGCCCTCGGTGGCCCATTTACCCAGAAAGCACACTTCATTTGAAAGTGAGAAATCAGTGAACAGGCATGAAGATGAGATATGAGTGCCTCTTTAGTCTAAACATCAGCTTTTTATGATTTTTTATACTGCCTGTGGGACTAAAGTGATGGCCTCAAAAACATGACAACAGGCTGATGCAGAACTGGGAATTGGGAAGTATAGCTGTTTCCAGACAGGTTTGCTTCTCCTATACAGGGGAAAGTGCAAATTCAATTACTTATTTGTGCATGTATCTAGCCTGCAGGCCAGGCCTCACAATCTAAATGGTAATCGCGAGCCTATTTATTTTTGCTGTGGATTCTAACAGTAGTGTTATATTGGTAACTTGCAAGGACGCCCCTCACCAACATATCTTCATTACCTCATGGGACGCTTGACATAATGATTGTGTTTAATCCCCGGTAAGGCAGCCATCACTTTGTAAGTGGCATAAATAAGGAGTCATATTGAGACAAATGGAGGCATAGCGACTGATGTTTGTGCTCCTTTTCTAATTCTTAATTCATTTCAAATAGAGATGCTGTTTTATTGCATTACTTATCTTTCAGTTATCTTGTGCCATAAAATCTCAAATGTTTCCTTATTCAGTCATGTTGTGTGACTCGTTTAATATTTGTCCTCACAACCTGGTTTGACTGAATAACGGCTTTCATGGGTGACTTTAAGATGGACAATTGGTTGGAGTGTTTGTTTGCCCCCATACTCACCCTGCCAGGCTGAATACGCTGAAACATTGTTTTGATTTCAGCCCAAGCTCCACTTCTGCCTGTATCAGATTGTCTATGAAGGGGGAAGAAAACTGCTACACCCTTCTCTGCAATCTTCACTGGGCTGAAGTAAATTGCTTTCATTTTGGCTAGGCTCCCCTTTGTTATAATGACAAGGCTACTGATTAGACGAGAGGGAGATCAATAAACTGTCAAGCTTGTGGCTCAAAAGCAGTACAGGGAAATCAAGGGAGAGACTTTCTCCACCCTGTCACTGGCTGGAGTTCAGATCGAGCCTCCAGTCTTGAGGGTTAACACCCCCATCTGAGCTGACACTTGAGAGTTTGATCTTATGACTAACCAGTTAGCCGTGGATAATGATGTAGCTACTACTTACCACTATCTTAAACACTGTGTTTTAGGTGTTTTATCATCATTATGACTTTATCACAGGATAATGCTTGTTGACATGTTACAGCACAGCATAATTGCATGGCAGCCTTATTGATGTTCAAACTCACTTTAACTTTCATTAAATACAATAATCAGAAATGTATCCTACAGGATGTGGATGCAAATAGTCAATCCGAATAACATCTTAGTGAAGAGATGATCTTGGAATGAAAAAGAAACAACAAATGACTGCAGTTGCATCAGGCGGTATGTGCAATGATGTGCAATAGCTCACCCTAATTTGAAATAACAAAAAAAAAATCTGAAAAACAAACAGGAGGACATTTAGGAGGAAATTAAACACGCAAATAGGACTACAAAACTACCAGCTATAAGGTGATTCCGCAGGACACTCCCCACACCATAGTGAAATAATTATTAAGATTCTTTACTAAAGTAAAAGCAATGACACATTATGGCAAAAGGTACTCAAATGATAAAAACATATGTGCTGTGGCAACAGAATGCCCTCAGTCAGAGTATATTATTGTATGTATTACATTATTGTATTATTATTGCTGATGCATTAACATGTAGGAAGCACTTTAATGCTGTAACTGGTGGAGATGGAGGTAAATCTAACTAGTGTAGAAGTATAAAGTGGTAGAAATTGGAAACCTCAAACATTTTACTTTAATACAGTACTTAAGATACTTTCCAGCAATGCCTCCCACCAAGTTAAGTCAATTGTAACATGCTATTGAGAGTGCGAAAGTATTTGTAATTGTGAAAGTATGGGATAAATGTTTGAAATGTTGTGCTTCTGCCACTCCAAACGGTACAAATGCAAACTTGACCTAGTGAAACAAAGAAAACTTTGAAAAGAAATATTGTTACAGTGTCCACTGTAAGAGTGTTAAGCAATATCCAGTTTAATATTCCATAGGGAAAGCTGTGTTTGAGAAAGAGAGACCCTGTGTGTGTGTGTGTGTCTCTTTCTCTCAAATACTCCCTCATACACACAAACACACTAACACACACATACACTATGTTATCATTCTTCACTTTTTAATTTTTTTATTTTATCAGGATGTACAATAACTTGCATCAAGGACACAATGTGGAGTATAAGCATGAAGCTGCGGTTCATTTTTGGCATTAGCCAGTATCGTTCCATTGCCTCTGGTCATGAGCCACCTCAAGCCATCTATGATGCAATGAAATATTTTTTCTTTATTTTTTTTTGCTGTAGGGACTGATGCTCATTGACAGTGATACTGATAGGATGGGGCAGGTGTCCTTTTCATGTCCTCAGCATAGTTATTAACAAGTCATATTGTATGTGAAAACCAATCATAAAGGATAACAGGCAGTAATAGCTGTTGTCTCAGCATAATTGTTTGCAACTCGGGATGCACAGAGAGAGGGGTGGTGAATGACATGCACAGCGGAGACACATTTGCGCTCTCCGCCTTTTGAAGATTGTCCTTATCCATGAAGGGAAATGGAGCAGCAGGTAGCTATTTGCCATCCAATTAGGATTATTCATGGAGTTCAACAAGCTTTCACCTTAAAACAGTTTTTCATAAACTTCCAGTACCCATCTTTAATGATAAAGATAGGGGGGTACTAATGAATGTCGCAGGAACATCCCTCCAGCAGCAGCCAATCACATTTCAGATCTGTTCATCTATTAATGAGTAGATAAGAGTCTCAGCAGAGCCTGCAGTGTAAGCTGTAAGTTTGCCATGAAATAATCACTATGTTTAGTTCATTAAGCCTATAGCGTGGTGAAGCCCTTTCACACAAGTGACACCATCCAACACAGAGCTGTTAAATGCGCAACAGCTGTGGGATTGTTACAAGGGGAGGTTACTTTTGATGTTGTTAATGCACAACAGGGATAGTCTTCTATTAAACATGATACCCAGGGAATAACATTTAATACTTTGATACTGTGACAAAACATGACTACCTAGACAAAAATATTTTACACCACATCAGGTAAACATGACTGATGAAAAATATATAGGTTACCCCGGAGCACTGTTGTTGAACATGCAATGGTTTGTTGTGTGGCGATCTTTAATTATGAGATTCACGAGCGGCTTTTCAAAGGTTTTCACAGAAAAAGTGAAATGGCTTTTGTGTGCATAACACCTACTTTGTACACAATGCCTACCTTTTGGATTATCCGCTTTGAGACTTAAAGAGTTGTTGATGGAAAGCCCAGGGGGCAGAAGACACAGCCACTTCACTTTGATCCTGACAGAAAGATGGCTGCTTCCCAAAAATGTCATCTCTTCTCAGCTTGACCCACTTGTTTGCTCTTATCTTCACCATGTTGAGGGGGAGTGAAATGATATGCTGTTGCCGGTAGAAATTGATTCTCAACCTTTTTCTGTATGCGACAGTGTATTTAGTAGGTTCTAAGGGAAATATGATACATGCAATTTTGTGGATGCTTTTATCCAAAGTGAGTTACAGCACCGCAAGCGCATGCATTATTAGGACAAGTGAGCCCAGAGAATGTATGAGCGATAATATGCTCAATGAGCTATACAGGGTTTGGACAGAGTGACTCATATAGAAGGCTGGTAGCAGATAAGAGCATGTCACCTTGTTTAAACTGTCTTTGTCTACAATAGAGCTGCAGGACGTACAATGACTATAGGTCCATGCAGTGTCATGAGTGCAGCCGGATCACTGAGCCGAACAAATTCAGATCGCAAGCAAGGTGACTTGCCATGTGTGAATGGATCGTGGATAACCTCCATTAAATCCCATGTCTGAGACGAAGTACTCGGATCAGATGGTGGAAGGAGACCCTTACTTATGTTTACAACCACCAACTTTGTCATTGTCACCATCCCAGCTGTGCTGTTTCTCATGAGCACAGCTTCTTACCCTGGTGGGCTTAATGACCCACAACGCAATCCTGTAAAATCCAATGGACACCATTATTAGTCTTCCCTAATAAAGTCAGATTGTTTTAGTAAGATGTCAAAATGTGTTCCTAAATATAGTGTCTATTCTGCCATTTTTCAGCCTGATGCAGATGCTCTTATCCTCAGCAGCAGAAACACTTGGTTATGATCTCTGATAATTTATTTTGCAATGAGTGTACCCCTTCAAAAGAAGCAGGGGAAAAGCACATAATTAAATAATATTAAAAATTTAAACGAGGAAACCCCCCCCCCCCCCCCCATTTTAGTAATCATCACTG